>QVNV01024141.1:0-35599 GCA_014825455.1 Pseudomyrmex pallidus | reverse complement strand
GATCTGTTCAGATCTGCTTAGATTTAAGTAGAGCTGAGTAGATCTTATATAGTAGATCTGAGTAGATATAAAGTAGATCTAAAAATAAACAAAATGTAAATTTACATTGATTTATTTAGATATCTTTTGTATCTATTTAGATCTACTTTGTATCTATTTAGATTTATTTTAGACCTAATTTTCAATTTTTTTAACTCGTTAGATTTAAATTAGATCTAATCCATTTCTTCCCGGGAAATGTTCACAACATTTTGAAACTGTTTGTTGTCAGGGCGGACCTTGTTGTTGGACCTGCCTTCCGTGTCGGGACGAAGAGTACGTGGTGAATGACACGTGTAAGAGCTGCGACTTAGGACTCGCGCCAGACGAAACCAAAATCGGATGTGTAAAAATAGCGCCAGAAGTGTTACCTTGGATAAGTCCGTGGGTGCTCGTACCGTTGATTTGCGCATCCATCGGCATCGTGTTTACGATTTTTACGCTATGCGTCTTTTTGCGGTATATATATATGTATATATATAACTCGTTATATATTCATTGTTGTTCGAGTTTATTTTCGCAAGACGACGTTTTATTTTTGTCGCGCGCCAGTTTTTAATCGTTAATTGACTTTTTAACAAGTTGGGTGGAAGTTTTGCAAGAACAGTCGTGTGCAAAACTTTTTGTATGTTATGTATGTGTGTCATTAACGCTCGTGTATGTATATGCATGTATATTTTTTATATTATATATTATATATACATATATACACACATATATACATACTTATTAGTAAAAGAGAACTTTTATGGGATTGGTGACGTAAAAAGCGACTCATTTCATAAAACTATAATGAAGTTGAGTGGCTATTAGTACCAAAAATAAATGGTTAAGGGTGTACTAGTCGATGCTTTGGTAGCACAAAAATTTCATCGTAAGCTTAATTAGCGATCTATTAAACTTACTTAATTAGAAGGCTAAAAGCTCGCTGCTTTGAGCTTCAGGGGGAAAAATCAAACTTTCAAACTATCGAGTGTAAATTTTCTTTACCGCTTCTTAGTTTCACTAATTAAATTAATTTTTTTTTTTTTTTTTTTTTTTTTTTTTCAAATCCAAATGGATGAGTGGATTTATCGATTTCTTTATGTTTTTTTCTCCCGATATTTGGGACGCAGATTCAACAACACACCAGCGATCAGAGCGTCTGGTCGGGAATTGTGCTACGTTCTGCTGGCGGGCATTCTCTCGTGTTACAGCATGAGCTTTGTCATCCTGAGCAAACCGACCACGCTGAATTGCACGTGTCTCAGGATCGGTCTCGGCCTTTGTCTGAACATGTGTTACAGCGCGATCCTGACCAAAACAAATCGAATATCAAGAATATTCAACAAAGGTGGATCTAATATTAAGAACGTTCCTTACACTTCACCTACGAGCCAGGTGTTGATCACTATTGGTAAGTAGTGGAAAGCAATGGAAATTTTTTAATGGGTTTTCATAAAAACCCGGGAGAAAATAGATCAAATCCAAGTAGATTTAATTTAAATTAAAAAAAAATGGAAGAATAGATCTCTAATTAGATCTGAGCAGTCTGAGTATAATAGATGTAAAGTAGGTTTTTGTAAATTTACACTTTTATTCACCATTAGATCTACTTTAGATCTACTATACTGCCGTCCTTGATTAAAATGTCCTATCTCGCATTTTTGCATTTTTTAAAATATGTTGAAATATTGGAAGTTCCACACATGTGTTCTATCTTCTAAATGAAGCTAGAAAGTTCTTTATAGACGTCTGGAAAGTGTCTAATTTATTTGTCCTAACTGCTGATGGCACAAACAAAAGAATAAAATCTCAGTTTTTTCAATTCTTTCGATATGCTAGATAGGATATTTTAGCTGAGGAGGGCAGTATATTAGATCACAACTCAGATCTGTCCAGATCTGCTTAGATTTAAGTAGATCTGAGTGGATGCAAGGTAGATCTAATTATAAAATAAAAATGTAAATTTACATAAATTCACTTATATCTATTTGGATCTATTTTTCCATTTTTTTATCTCGTTAGATTTAAATCAGATCTACTTAGACTTGATCCATTTTTTCCCGGAAAGAAGAAAAAGTTAGTTTTTTAAAGTCTCAAAAAAAATCTCTTCATATAAGAGAGCTAATATGGATTCGAACAGTAGTTTTAACACAAGTGCGAATTCTATTTTACAATCCCTGTTTATATATTTTTTTCTCTTGTACGCGACTCATCTCGATTAACAAACATAGTTTCCGCGAGGCAATCATTGCAACCCATAGTGTAGTGTTTAAACAATTTGCCGTTCGTTTGCGCAGGGATTATTTCCGTCCAGCTTGTCGGGAGCATGGCGTGGTTGATATTCGAACCACCAGACGTCACGGAAATATATCCATATCCAATGTCGGCGGTGCTCAAATGCAGCGTATCGACGTTTTCCTTGATGATGTCTCTGTTGTTCAACATCATCCTGATCCTGCTTTGCACGTTTTACGCATTTAAAACGCGCAAAATCCCGGCGGACTACAATGAGGCCAAGTACATTGGCTTCACGATGTATTCCACTTGTATCGTGTGGCTGGCGTTTGTACCTATTTACTTTGGTACTAACAACGAACACAAAGTTCGTACAACCGAAGTTTTTACTTTTGCGATCGCGAGAGACTCGCGTTCTCGATGCTTTTCCATATATCAAACGTGTTAAATATTGCAGGTTCAATTGACGAGTTTAAGTATGTGCGTGAACATCTCAGCCTCGGTCGTCCTCGGCTGCCTTTTCGGCCCAAAAGTATACTTGTGCCTATTTCAACCACAGAAGAACGTTCGTCGGCCGCATGTTCTACCGAATGTACGTATACGGTAACACTTGATATACGTTTTTCGAGAAAACGCAACAACTTGAAGTTTAGACCCACAATCTATTTTATGAAATAATTAATTAGACTCGCAATGTGGGTACGTATGTTGTTTTTTGTATGTCCAGTAGATAGAGATGAATATATACGAGAGTTTTGGAAATAAACTTTTCTATAAGAAAGATTGAGAAAGAAAAATAATTAGTGTTGAAAAGTAAACTTAAATGTGATTCTAAATATTTGAAATAGACTTTGAAGAAAATAGACTTTAAAGCCAGTAATCCACCGATGTGGTAGTTGAAATAAATTCAAGAACTTTCTTAAATGAGGTGAACGGACGCGTCTCGATCACTTTATTATTTTTGATCATCATCAGCCGCTCTACAGTAATAACAATAGAGAAATGTAAAACATTATTTGATCAATAGTTTACAAAAAGTTTTGAAAACTTCACAATCGAAGAAATAAAAAAATATGTACATACCAACGATCAAAATCGAAAACTGCCACCGTATATAAACAGACAAGAAAAGTCCAACCAATTTTTAACTTTATTATTATTATTATCAAAAAAAATTATAACATCATAGAGTTGCTGATGATGATCAAAAATAATAAAGTAATCAAAGTGTCTCTTCATCTCATTTAAGAAAGTTCTTGAATTTATTTTAACTGTTATCATCGGTGGACTTTAAAGTCTATTTAAAATTTTGTTTGTCCTTTTGTATGTTTTCTATAATAACAATTTGAGAAAATTTTTCGGCTGATGTTCAACGTGTTAAATAGCTAATGTGTTTGATGTTGCGTATGAACACTTTGCAGACAGGTTTATACAGTAGCGACACTCGCGGGGCGTACAGTATGCGTTTTGCTGGAGGTCGCAGCGAGACAATGCAGAGCGTGACCTCGATCTCACGTAGCAGCCCGTCGATGTCCCGCGCGGGAGGACGTACGAACGAACGCAAGCACGGGAACGGCGAGACGCAAGCTGTGGCGAGTCCTTCCATCGAGGAGACCTCTGTTAACTAAATCGCTATCTCGATCACTTCCCTTCTTAGACTGGGGAACATGCAGAGAACAAACAATGTGATGGATAAGCCGTAACTGAAAGAATATTCGCGTTTTATGACGAAAGAAAAATGTATTAATGATATGAAATAGGAACTGTTGTAAACGAAAATGTATTATACAATAGACGCAGATGCATGCAGACGCTAAATAGACAAAACGAGGAAACTGCAAGTGAAAGCAAAAAGAAACTATTCGACTTACAAGACTTAACGTAATATTATTATTTAATTAAGAGACGCGGTAGAAGAGAGAGAGAGAGAGAGAGAGAGACGCGCGAAGTTCAAGCGCAAAATGCGCACGGAACAGAGCGGCGAGGCGAATCACGAAACTTTTACGCCTTACGCGAACTATATATTATACACTGTTATCACTGTCAATAATATTAACGTTCTTGATATTAATGTTGTTAAAGTGTTCGTTGTTCAAATTATGTCTAGCGTTAATGTTAATAATCAATATTAAACAAAATGAAACATCTTGGGTTGTGTTCCGATATTTATTGCCGGTAGGAAAAATCTATATAGTTCACGTTGCACGCGCACAGATTTTTCATTACTGGCAGCAAACGTTTTAGAACACACACCTTTAGTACGTGTTACGCTACGTCTCCACCGGAGCAACAACGAGAAACTTTTTTTTTTGCTTGCTGTCGCTGAATGTTTTCTCACATTGTGTCAACGTGTATCGACTTGTAGAAACATGATGTCTTGTATTATAAAGCGACATAATCGACATATAGAAACACTTTTAGGTTTCGTTTCTTCTCCAGTTTCTTCTCATTTGTTTCTAGCAACTAGTTGTTCACACATCGCGAGAAACAAATTAGGTTTACCCTAAGCGTTTACTTTGAATTCTGTTGTTTTATTCTTGTCACACTAGTGCTGTAAATAAATGGGAAAGAGCCATCACTTACTACTCTAGTACACAGTTGCACTAAAAGTAAAAAAGTTGTCAGTCATCGGAGAAGAAGTATAAGTTTTTTATATTCTAATATATAGTCTAATGATTTGTGATATACAATAAAGGATGTAATGCTGTTAAAAAAACGAGTACAATAAGATATTAAGTTGAAAATTTTAATTTGCAAGGTATGCGAGTTCTATCGATTTTATACTGCGAGCGAATGTATCTGTGTATTCGCAAAAAATCCTTTAGTTTAAGAAAAACTGAAATCTTATTATTACAATATATCTGCGATCTCTAAAGTCACGCGATCAGAAAATTAGAAAAAATCTGGAAAATAAAATAAAATAAAATTGACAATTTAACAAATAGTTGACTTATTTATTATTAAAATTAACTGTACGTTTAACATTCACATATTTTTTTTTTTTTCATAAGAGTTATTTTCTCGGAGATTTTTAATATTAAATAGTTCATGAAAAAGTGTATACATATATTTAACATATGCTTTTTTTTTTTTTTTTGAAAAAATATGTATGTACACGTCACAACAATAATACATATATATACACGTTGTGATAATAAAAAAAAAAAAAATTATATACAGTCTTCTTACGGTCTATTATATCGGATCCGCTGTCGATCCTGAAGACCGTAATATTCATTACAAATAAGCTTGCACAGGAAGAGATGGAACACAATTATCAGGAAACCTATGCTGACCCAGAATAATGAAGGCAAACCTCCAAGCTGATGCCCGTGTTTGTGCAAAGCCATCACCTGATGATCGTGTGCTGGCGCTAAAACAGAAAATACAAATTTCTGTTATAAAAAGCACGTAAGAAATTGATTTTTTTTCAACAACATTATTTATTCAAAGAATAAAAAAAAAGAATTTTTTTTCAAGAACAACATTATTACATCAACACATTTGCGGCCGGTCACGTAGTTTTACGTCATCTTAAAATTTTTAGTCTACAGCCGGCAACGTAGTCTCAACGTTATTTAAAAAATCCATGTTTGTCTAATAAATAAAAAATATAATATGATGAAACAATATTTTTTTATATTTACACCAATTTAGATAGAACCCTATGGCCCTCAGCTGTGAACGTTTGAAAATTGTACGTGGCTTTAAAAAGTAGCGGTCTCGCATTAAAACTGCCGGCCGCGAATGTGTTAATAACACGTACAGATTTTTTGAATTATTTTGAGTAAAAAGAATAAAATAGTAATCGTATTTTGCAACATACCATTATCTACTTCATGTACATGAAGAGCGTTGCGAAGATCTTGCATATGTTGATGATCGGACGTTATATAGAGTATCGCGGTTAGTGGTTTCGTTAATTTTACAGGAAAAGTTGTGTACGTTTGGCTGAGAGGAACCGGTGCGTCTAAACACCCAGCGTCACATCCGAAGTAAACACTGTCACTTTTATCCAGAGCCACTCCTAATATCGCGCGATTATCCTCTCCGACTGTTACAGATATATTTACATGCGTTAAATTCCCATAATTTATGCGCCTGAAAGAAATATAAAAATCATTCTTTATTTTGAGTTATATTCGCCTGAGTTGGTAATAAGATAAAAACATGCAGAGTGTCTCACAACTACCGCATCAATTACTTAACAGCAGATGTGCCGACTTTAATAAACATATATATATTATAATTCATTATTGCTCTTGTGGCTAAAACTACAAAATCATGGCGAAGCAACATGTCACGAAAGCAACACGCCGACATTAGCCGCGAGCACGCACCGGCCGGAGAGATCGGCCGCGCGCCGCCGCTACGTGGCGCACGGCCGCGAGCCGTCGCGCGGGAGTGACTTTTCCGCCGAACGCAATATAAAAGACTCGCCGAAGCCTGTTTATCACCGCAGCGATCACAGCGATTCATATCAAGAGTGTCTTGAGGCAAGTGTCTGAAGCGTGCGTAAGATGTCTCCACGACCCCCGCCTCTTGAATCTCCTCGATCTCCGTCTCCTGAATTTCCCCGATCTCCGTCTCTTGAATCTCCACAATCTCCTCCAGAAGCTCATCGCACAGTAGAAATGGTTTCGGGACCAGTGGGAGCAGCCAAGGGGATAGTAATCGACGTGCGAGAGTCAACTCTACAACGGCGACTTCAGGCAATTGAGTTGCAGTTTCATCGCTTCACTCGGCCACCAAGGATACTGTCACAGTGGGACATCCCTTCTTGTACAACGCTGAGGCAAATGGTCAACCGCTTTCAGACGCTATCTCCTCTCAAGATACATCGAGGAACACAGACGCTAAGACCAGTATATAAGGACCGAGCCACACAAACCAGCGACAATGACTGGGAAACTCCAAGGGGATCAACGGCGACACAGACCGAGCCACTCATATCAGCCACTGAGGGATTCTCTTCTCCAGAGAGCAGCCACTGTACGCCACCGGGGACTCCACCAGCCTTACGCCGAGAACTCTCCGCCGAGCTGACCAGCAAATATCCGAAGGACGAAACCACGCCAACCCATAGCCGCTCTATTAGATCAAGAAACTCCAATCGCCGACGCTCCAGAACTCCGGCCGTGCAGTCATTTTCAAAGCAGCCCGCACCTAAGACTCGAAGGCTCACAGAGGACGGGAACACAGGTGGTCAGTGGAGATCACCACGCTATACAAAAACTCAACCTTCTATCGAGTGGCAAGAGAAGAAACCACTTTCATAAACTAACAAATCTTGTCAGAGCACGCATGTACAAACACCTTGTAAAAGATAGAAAATAAATCTTTAGTTTTAGATAAAAATAAGAGTTTGTCACTACGACCTGTCTACCACGATCCGCTGCTGCTATCTCATTTTTGCCGCTGACTCCGCTTCGCTGCGCCATTTTGCCAAAGTTCTATTATTTATTATTAGATATTACTTTCTTACTCAGAATAATATCAGAATAATCTGTCGTTGAGCATTATGCGGTAGTTTTAGAGTATCACACCTTGAAGTATACATACCTGAACAAGTAGTCACGATGAAGATATTGGGGATCGATGTTAAACTCGAGATGTTGATTGCTGAATCTCAAGCCACCCAGACTCAGAACGATCGCCTGTTGCACGGCCGCGGGCCCGCCAGTTACTAGATGATGGCATCCTTGCTTTTCCAGTGTTATCAACCATGCTTCGACTATCTCGTTCACAGCATCGATAGACGAAGTATCTTTCCACAAACGAGGAGCATCCCTGATCAAAAAACACATCGTGATTAACGCAAGTGCATTGGTTTAAGAAGCAACGCAGTTCTAACCACAAAGTGCTTACAAAGTGTGATGACCTCGGTAGCAACCTTCATTGTTGGCGACATTTTTCTCCACATCCTGGGTACTTCGCGGTACCTGAGACAGTACGTAATACATAGTAGAGTTGATCTTATGGCCGTTGATGGCGCCCTCGGCCTTGGAGTCACTTATTCTCAGACTCGTGTACCAATAACTCTGCCAGAGATTCACGTGCTCCTCCCTCAAACTTCGTTGGCGCGCAATTGCTTTTTTTAACAACTGTGTTAAATAAAAACATTTAATTAAACGTGTAATTTTTTCGCAATGAATAGATATTAAGTTAAAGAATCTTTCAACTTCTTACATCGATTGCCTTCTTTTTCGTAGTGTCACGTTCCACGTGATATTGCTCAGACAAAATTGCTTCGCTGTACTGAATGCTCGATAAGAACTCGAGTTTTACGGAGCTGCGCGCTTTCACTTGCACCGTTTTAGGCGGAACTTTGTAAATTATCGATACCACTATTATCTTGTTGGAATTGGGCAGCGATACAAATCCAGATACAAAATTATAATCATGATTAAGCCCGTCAACTTGAATTCTGCCATTAAAAACTAATTGTAGTGTTAACAAACAAAAAAATTGTGATATAAAGAAAATATTAATTAACTTATGGTATATAATTTACTTATGGTATATAATTAAATTTTATTTTACCTAATGGGTTCTACGTGAGAATTTGTCCAGTAAGAGGATTCCTGTGGTTTCAACGGTACCTCTTGAGACAGCGAAAAAGAATTTGAAATTTTTATAGTCTGTACTAAGATTCCCTGGAGACTTCTATGGGAATAATACTGAAAATCTATGTGATATCCGTCTCTAAGGCACTGATACTTATAAACAATCCCATTTGTGAAGTGAACAACTGTAGCTTCCCGATAGGAACTCTCTTTTGGTATAGGATGTGAGATCAGTGGCTGCCACTGTACTGGCAACAAGAGGCCTCTCCCATATTTGATATACAGCCAGCCTTCTGGAGAAATAGGCACTCCAAAAAAACCATTGCCAATATACGGCAAGTATGAATGTTCATTTTCTTTAGGTGGGTTGTGCAAAATATTTGCGTTATACTCAACAGCATCGAAGTAGAAACTAGCTAGTCTTTCATTCATGCAGTGATCCTCAAATGCTGTGAAAGAAAAATTACATTATCATTGAACACAATGAAAAAAAACACCGTATTTATTGATTTATTCAGAATCCTATCAAAACTAAGTATGGCAAATTGAGTTTCTTTTTGAAGTCTTTCTTCAGTTCTCAACTGGTAATAAATTCTCTGTCCGCAACTGACGTTTACCACTTGTCTTTCCATCTTAACATCTAAGAAAATGTGTAAATCTATGATCACGAGACACCAGTATCTATCATAGTAAATACTTCGGTGGATTATTGGAAACTTTTTTTGATGCACTTAGCTTAGATTTTTTTGGATAATAAATTAGCAACTTTAGAAAGATCTTATACTTGTTTTTCAAGTGAGAGATAACCACAAAAATGTTATTGAATCTTTATAACATCGAAAAAATTGAGAAATCTAACAAACCCAACAAACGCCTTACCTTCGATAGGCTCCCTGGCGGGGGAGAAGAGCCACTGTGCGAAGGGCGGGCCGAAATACAGCAGTAACCCGCCGCAGATCAGGATAATCAGCAAGATCTTGCGGTAGGAATAATTGCCGTCCAGGAGGCGGCGCACGCGTTTGCTGAACTCGCGACTGTCCAGCATGCCGGGTCTCATCGCGAAAGTAGTGTTCGCGTATCAAGTTCGAATCTCGTCTGAACCGAATATCGTTGCCAGCACGACGATAAACATAACCTCAACGCAGGAAGAATGTCGCGTAAATTATATACTCGCTCGAATCATGCTTTCCTTTCGCGAAACTATGCTCTCAACCTGTTTGCAAAACCACTAGGCGAGCGTGATTACGCACGAAATGTCAAGATGCATCGTTGACATAACCACATAAACGTGCGACACAAACAATGCACCAATGCACAGTAGGAAGACAGATATATCAGCTGTATATCAGCCGTCCGCATCGGCTGGAATGACATTTAAGCCGGGAACACACACGAAAGAACTTATATTTAAGGTTTTTTGCTCAAGTATAATTTAAAAACCAAATTAGCCAATCACAAGCCGGCATTCTCTCAAGTGTAAATACGTTCAGAAGATTGCCTGTGATTGGTCGATAGGTGCTTAATATTTAAGTCTTACTGCTTAAAGGTGCGATCACATGCAGATTGAAAAAAAAAAATTGGAACGTTGTGCAATGTTGCGAAAAGCTTGCGCGAAGGGCGACGAAACGAGAAACGCCGCTCCTGCGCTCAGGCAACTCGAAAATCGAACACATTCAGTGCGCGCTCGGACCACGCGCGACTGACGTTTGCAATCGGTTTGTCGGATTATCATGAATTCCTCACGTCATTAGTGTTAATAAAATAATTACAACGACAGTATTCGACAGTATTGGTACACCGACAAAGAGACTGTGACCGAAGGTCGTCGATCTTCTTGACGATAACTCGGTCTTCCCCCGCAGCACGTTACACCGCTCGTTGTCGACGTCAATAGCCGTCGTCGCAATGCACCGATCGCACTCTCATCAAAGACACATGGCCACCCGGGACGCTTAATTGAGCGAAATAAAAAAAAAGCAAACATGACCTATTCCGTGGAGAATCACCCACACATTCAGAAGTGCACACTGCGGATTGAACACAAACTCTCTCGTCGTAATTGCTAATTATCAAGATCTCGCACGGTACATACATATATATGTATAATACATATCTGATAACCGAGAGTGGAAGAGCGAATTAAGTAATTTTTGATCAGTAAGAAATAACAGTGAGTTTTAACTGTAGCAGTGGCTACTGTGTTACCGCGCGCTTTGCCATAAAATCTGTCAACGAAATTCAATGTTCGAGCATCATTAATGATTGGTGGTATAAACCAATCCGTGTTATAAGAAAAAGAAATCTTTTCTTACGTTTTGTGTGAAATTTTTCAAACTTACGTGACAAGTTTTGTTTTGTTTTTTTTTTTTTTTTATTCTAATGTATTATGTTAACATCCATAAAAATTTACAATATATCAAAAATTTTGTGTGTATATGAATTTTTCTTTTTCTCAGTATTTGTTAACATATTGTTGTTGTAATATTATCTCAAGTGTGTGAGTGTTCCACTCTTGCGAGCATATAATATACTTTGTTTATTACTTATTGTCTTATCAGTACGTGCATGTTAATTACTTATATAATGGCAGTGCTTTATTTTGACCTTGGGCTGTCTTTTGTTTTTTTCTTCTAGTTACAGCTGTTTCACCATTGCAGGTGAATGATGAACATTTGAAACTGATATTATAACATTTGAAAAACTCATGTTCATTGACATTAGAGGATCAGAACTTAAGCTATGCAAGAATTGTGATATTTGAGCATCTATTGTGAGATATTGTACTTCTCAGAAAGAGAACCAATATAATATATATATATGATATATGATATATAGTGGCAGCAGACATGTTTGGTTGTCCCAGAGAAGCTGTACGTGTCAAAGTTAAGGTATGGTCAAAATCAACAAAGTAAAACAAGTATATGTATGTTTTCTTAATATGTAGTTACAAAGCTGTGAGCAGTTTTCATATAAATTTCTATACAGTATTGAGTAAAATAATAGGGTAAATAAGTGTAAATTTTATTAGAGATTATATACAATACTTCTCCATTTAATTTGTTTAAGTATACGTGTTCATGTACAGTTTTTCTGTATTTTTATATGTTATATATATTAAAAGTTAACAAGAACTAGTAATTATTACATCGTCCTTTTTAGAAATGCGAAACGAGGCATCAACCGGAATATCGCAAGTTCAGTGTGGATCCTCAGATAACATCAATAGAAGTGCTACAAAGCATTCTGATCAAAGCCTTCGACATAAAAGGGTGAGTCATGTCTTAAATTGATAATTTATACATAGACAAAAATATATACACACACATCACGTTTTTAATTAAGTTAAATAAAAAAACCACACAATAAATGTACAAAACATAATTTATTAAGCATTTATATGATGTGATCTCTGTCTTTTCCTCTCTCTCTCTCTAAATAATGAGAAATATATAAAACTGTAATGTAATAAAATTATTAACTTGTTTCAAAAATTTCTTTTTCTTTTTCTTTTAACAATATATTTTTTGTGTTCTTCACAAACCAATCATTTCTTAGCAACACACAGAATACACACACACACACACACAGTCACAAAAACACGAATTTTATACGTATGCAAGTATCCTTGAATTTATCGAAGCGCTTCGACGCGCCGTGAAATATTAAGCTGTAAAGATTGTTCGCGTGCCACAGGGAATTTACCGTTTCATATCGAGCGATCGACGATTATGGTTCGGAGACGTATCTGTTTTTGCTCTCAGACTGGGACTTGGATGCCGCGTTCATCAGGTGACCGATTTTTGATTAATCTGCTTCGGAAATAAAATTTAATATCTCGAGACAAAGACGCGAATATGTTTCTTCTACATATCATGGGTTCTTTCAGCGCGTCCGAGCCATACCTTTATCTGCAGGTGAACCTGAAACCCTTCGGAGAAACCGGAGATTGCGAGTGCTACTGGGAGCAAAATGCGCAGGAAGTTTTACCGCGTCAGCAGGAAACTGGGTTTCCTTACAGAACACCAAAGTTGCCCGGGCTTATAATGAATAAGGCAAGTGTTTGCCGCGCTTTCGATGTCAGCTTCAAGTTCTCAAGTAAATATGTCAAAAGCTAGAGAATTGGTTAATAATGTATTTTTTTTTTTTTTTTTTTTTACTTTTTCTATAATTCTTCGATTTTTAGTTTCGTATTCTGTAATTATTTTGATTTAATTATTATTAATTATGTGTTTGGTATCTATCAATTGGATTCTCATTACAGATGGAAAAGACGCTGAACATGGTACAACGAGCGTTGGGCAACTTGGCTGAGGAGTCTCATCAACAGAGCGTGCAGCCTCCACGACCGCCGTTGACGGACGCTGAGTTTCGCCGATTTCTCGATCCGATCGGTCAGGTGGTGCAGTCCAAAGATCTAAGAGCGGTTATTTATTTCGGCGGGATCGAGCCCAGCTTGCGCAAAGTGGTCTGGAAACATATCCTGAACGTGTATCCGGAAGGAATGTCGGGTCGTGAGCGGATGGATTATATGAAGAGGAAAGCGCAGGAGTATCAAACCCTGCGCGAGCGATGGAGAGTATTGGTGCAGAAGGGTCAGAATATTGGCGACCTTGGCTACGTCACCAGCATGGTGCGCAAGGACGTGCTTAGAACGGATAGGCATCACAAGTTCTACGGCGGTTCGGATGACAATCAGAACACGGCGAGTCTTTTCAACATTCTAACAACGTATGCCTTAAATCACCCAAGTGTGAGTTATTGTCAAGGAATGAGCGACCTGGCTTCACCTCTTCTCGTCACAATGCGGGACGAAGCGCAAGCGTACATTTGTCTCTGCGCTCTCATGAGAAGATTGAAAGATAATTTTATGCTCGACGGAATCGCGATGACCACCAAGTTTGCTCACCTCGCGGAAGGTAAATAATTGCTAAACATTATGCAACATTTTTTTTTTTTAAATCATTATTTCAATATTTTTCTAGTTGCTAGAATTATTCTTTGTAGTTTTTTTGAAAGAGTCGATTTTTACGTTAATCAACGTTTTCTTCCTGATTAAAGCAACAATCACATAAGATCTTGCCTTAACAATTATTGTCGATTATTTATTATCCGTATTTATTTCGAGAAAAACGCAGTAATTTCAATGCAGTTTGATATATATTTCCTTGAAGGACTTCAGCATTATGACCCCGATTTCTACGCGTACCTAAAATCGCACCAAGCGGACGATCTGCTATTTTGCTATCGTTGGTTACTGCTGGAAATGAAACGTGAGTTCGCGCTGGACGACGCGCTCAGGATGCTCGAGGTTCTGTGGGCGGCTTTGCCAGCTTCTCCTCCGAACGGCGAGCTGAGTCTCGCCGAGGTTCCGTTTCCGCCACCGTCGCCACCGCCGAGTCCAAATATCAAGCATATCCGTGAGAACGCGTACACCAAAGTCTGCGCTATCAGACGACAGAGTTCCTCAGCCAGTATTGCCGCTAACGTGAAACGAAAAACTCTCAGTACGGAAGAACCGTCTCTGCAATCGGCTACCGAGATTAACGGAGATACGAAAAGGTTTCTTGTCTGCACAATTGCTTGTTTAATAGCTTCTGTGGATATAGTAAAATGAAATACACTGAAACTTCATTTATTTTCCCACCTACAAAACGTGTACTTCACTTATTTTCTTCACTTTTGGAGAAAATCCCACCACTACTGCAGAGTAAAGGTGGTTCTCTATTACGGTTGCAGTGATTGGCTGCTGCATATACATGCGGGAGTGGGGGTCGTAGGGAAAAACTGAGTGGGAATATAACTGAGAGATTTTGAGGAAAAGTAGCTGGTGGGAAGATAAGTGAAAGAGAAAACAAATGAAGTTTTAGTGTAAATTGTAATCATTTTAACATATATTTCTAGGTCTAACTCGCCATACGAAACGTTTTCCGATTCGGATAACGACTTAACTAACACGAAGAATAAGAAGAATACCGAATCGACGGAAAAGTGCCTAAGTACAGATTCTCTTCCTGTTAAATCAAAACGCTCGAATCTTTTGGAACTGAAGGAAAGACTGGCCGCGTCTTACAAAGAGCAATGTAAGACCAGTGAGCAGAATGATAATTTTAGTGAAAAAAAATGTGCACGAGTGGTGAAAAATCTGAACGAATTCTTGAATTTCACCAGCCTCAATCGCAGCAAAGTCACGCCAAGCGATGCTGAGCCTGAACTTAGGTAATTTTACGTGTAGAATATTCTTCAATGTATTTATGCGAAGCAAATAATCAGTTTGACGACTTTTTACGCGTGTATATTTCATTAATTTCGAAAAGCTATCGAAGCAAATAGTAAATTGATTTATTCCGTCACAATATGTAGACGTGTCTCGAGTGAGAGCGGCGTCATTAGAGTGTTGAAAGATGAACCGAGCTCGCCGGACGATCCCACGGACTTCTTTCCGATGACTACGTCGATGACGAGAGAATTAAGACTGGAGTTGGAATCATTGGACCGACAAGTATTTGGTCCTTCACCGCCGCCTAACGATCTGCAGTGCGATTGCGTGCTCTCAAAAAGAGAAAACGACTTAGCGGAGAGCGAGACTGAAACGGAACTGGCGAGATGCAGCCCAGCGGCGGATGTATTTGTATGGGAGAA
Organism: Pseudomyrmex pallidus; assembly: GCA_014825455.1. Classification (NCBI taxonomy): domain Eukaryota; kingdom Metazoa; phylum Arthropoda; class Insecta; order Hymenoptera; family Formicidae; genus Pseudomyrmex; species Pseudomyrmex pallidus. Next base: position 20,135 of record QVNV01024141.1, on the reverse strand, counting down.
TCCGTTACATACGCTACAGCAAAAACATCATCCAACGACTCCGGACGAGCAGGCGGAATTAGAATACGACGGTGAAATTTTGGAGGATCAGAACGGCGTAAAGTCCGTCACGCCGATCAGACTTCTCAAACGTACCACCAGGTATGTATGTTCAAAGAGAAAGACTTATGGTTTTGAATATTTTAACGAGCAGCGTTCTAACAAGCTGAAAATTAGATATAATCAAAGAAACTTATATTTTATCAAAGAGTCGACGCTAATATTTCTTTCAGGTCAGAATCGGCGTCAGACAGCGAGGGAACTGAGAGTTGGCATCAAAACCCATCCGTAACGGAAAGTCCAACGAAGCAGCAGCAACAACAGCAACCTGTTCAAGAACAATGTGAGGAAGCAACGGAGCTGACTAATCTTATACCCGCAGGAACGAGCGAAGATCAACTGGGCGAAAGCTCGTTGCCACCACCGCACGAGTTTGGTGGTGGCAATCCTTTTCTGATGTTCCTGTGCATCACTCTTTTGCTGCAGCACCGTGATTTTGTGATGCGTAATCAGATGGACTACAATGAGATGGCGATGCACTTCGACAAAATGGTTCGCCGTCACAACGTGATCCGAGTGCTCAATCAGGCACGACAACTGTTCGCTGGTTATCTCAGAAGACATTCCGCATCCTTGTCATCCTCAGCCGGTGGTTCGACTTCAATTAGCAAACCAGATGTGTAAACTCTTTGCCGGTCAACTTTAAAAAAAAAATATCAAGTTATAACTAAAAAGTTAGAGAGATGTGAGAATTATCATTCGATCACCTGAATTAATGGCACATATCATGAAACTTATGTCGCCGATTTAAAGAAAGGCTTAAGAGGACTTGAATCAATTCTATCACAGTGCTCTTCCGCTCACGACGTACGCGGAACGTTCATTGTACTCATTAGATCGTTCGGGTTTAGCGCGTAGACAGTGTCTCTGATAGACCACAATTTTCTTCTTCGTTTTCTTTTTATTTTTAGTATATAGAAAAAAATCTTTTAAATCTTTAAATAAAAATTCTACATCTACACACACACACACACATTAAAATTACTATGAACAATTTTGGAAGTTTGAAACTGTTCAAATGTCGAACATAACAACGAATAAACGACCAATATGTGTAACAAAAAAAGCAATAAAATATGATGTACTTACAATTAAACATCTTAAGAGGATGCTGAAGCGACGACTGAACTCCGATTCGGCCGCCGCTCAGCCGCTAGCTATCCGATGAGTAGCTCTCTCTAATCGAGCCGAGACAAGGATAGATAACATGATAGAGACAAGGATTAGACGTATGTGTCTCTCCGGCGCTTCTGCTAAAACTGCATCGTAATTTTCTACTTTCTTACAAGCTTCAAAAACTATTTTTGAAGCACTCAAAATAATCGTCTATGTCTCTAGAAATAGAAAATAGGATTCATACTGCCAATTTTATAAATAAAGTAAAGATATAGTCTATGTGATAACAGTCTACAAACTTTTTTTCATGTTTTTTTTTAATTTTTCTATACATTCCACTTCTTTAGCATATTCTCTTTTATTCTGGAGAGACGTTTTTCATTTCGATCGATGCAAATGAGTGGAAAAGTAAGAAATGCCGGTAAAACAGGACGGTTCAGCATCTCCTTAAGACGTTTCTGTAGAAGTAAGCTTTTCGAAATATATTCGAGAGCTTATGAAGATGGTTTATCAGAGACAAAAAGTTTGCTCTATAAAACTTACTGTTTCACAACATCTGTCATTAGCTGCAAAACTTCTTGTACTACTGGAAATTGAATAATTTTGATTGGTTCTGAATACAACGATTGGAAACACTTTAGTCAATTCGCAAAATGACACATAAACTGTTCGCGTTCACGCACGTTACCATTTTATCACTTCAACGTAATAATGCACAATATCATCCGCATGCGTCGACGAACCCTGTATCTGTAGAATTAAGTCCTCGGCTTAACGCATTCAGCAACGGCTACGATTCGCGTATCTCTTGGGATCGCGTCGCGTTGTTACGAATGCGTTAAATTTGTAAAATACATCTAAACCCATCATCCTAGAGCGGCTGAATCTTACTTTGTTCTCAAACAGTATGCTTGGGAAATGACAATAAAGTGCATTTAATTTTATCGCTAGTAAGAACTTTTTCTATTTATTATATAGTCCACCAACGAAGTTAGGAAGATATTAAACAGGCTGCTGTTTTTTGCTTAATAGATTTGCGTATTTTTGCTCACATTATATACAAATGTAAAGTTGCTTATTTAATCATATTGACATACGACATCAGAAGCACGAAATGATTTATGAACTGTCATTGCAACTTAAAATCGAAATAAAGCTAGTTTTGTTTACATGCCAGCATTGATATTCAAAAACACAAATTGGTAAAATGTGCCGAAAAATTCTTTTTTATATTGACAAATGCATAATTTAATCTATGTTTGTTTTCAATAATAGAGGCCTCATAACAATTGAATTCATGTTCGCATAATAAAAACTTTATTTAATTACATTAAAATAGTAAGGATTTTCTTATTCTTATTTACAAATGTCGAAACTAATACATTTCATAATAAAAGAACAAAGCTGCGCTCTCAAAAAAAGTTAACAAACTTTTCACAAAATAAATAACTTTTCGACATAAAAAGTTTTACTACTCTACATTTTTGTTCTTTACAAAAGATGTTCTTATATATAAAACAAAAAACTATATATTACTTAATACTACTTGATAATTTATAAATAGTTGACCGACCTAAACAGTTTTATTTATATCCAATTGAATATTACTACAAAAGTGTTCACCAAAAAAAATGGTCAGATTGTAGCTTGTGTCAATCTTTCCATAACAACAAGTAGTTCTTAGAATCTTTACACGAACCGGCTTGTTGATCGGTAATTGTTTGAGGAACACGAAAATCTTCGAAACCAGCCCCGCCAGATATTACTACAACTTTTTTATGATTGACATCTGTTGATCTTATTTTATTTGACTTTGCCGAGTAACGATTCACTTTCGATCGAGCTATCGAGGAATTTGGTATTTCGTAACACATAATAAATCGTACGTGTCCTGTGTGTCCATGATGCATACCTACGCAAAAGATAATTCTCTCGTTAAACGGGACGTTAAAGAAAGATTTTGGAGAAAGAACTTTGGATTTAATTTTTAATTGATGTAAAAAAAATAAATTACAAATTTTATTATGATTTTTAGAATTTTGCGCAAAAGAAAATGCACGATATTTTTAATTAAAAAAATATATATATAATTTTTCGTGTAGTTTAAATTTTTTCCCAGACGATTTTTATTATATAATTTTTCTGAGTTTATTCGTTGATATGTTATAAAATATATACATGTAAAATCTATCTAAATAAAGTAAATTATTTTGTATACATTTTTTATCAGTATTCAATACTCACCAGTTATTACTACTGGTTGCGATAATTTTTGAGTTGACGACTTTATGTGAGGGATTGGCAAGGTAAGCAACACACCGGCGCTGGTGCCGATCCAAAGTAACTCGCCACAAACAATCAATGCAGTGACTTTGAGACAGGCGGCCTTGTGCTGTCGGATTATCTCATCACAGTCTGCAAAGTTAACGCTTCAATAGATCTTAGAATCAGAGAGGTTTATTTTAACGAGCTTACATATAAAGATCACATATAATCTACTTTTATACGTTTAAATGAAAAAATAAGATTAAAGAAGAAAAAGTTTTTCAAGTTAATAGAGAAATTCGAAAGAGTATACATGAATTAAGTTTCTAAAATAATCTAAAAATTTATATAATATGTAAAGTTATATACAATCTTGAAGATTCTCTATTTGTCTTCCTTAAATTAGAGAATTAATTTGTGTGTCAAGCTCTAAAATAATAATTTAAACTTCTAATTTAAAATACAGGAAAATATAAAAAATACAAGACTTAAAACAATAAACTTACTAATAAGCATCTTATTTGCTGCCGGTACAATATTAATATCTAATAAACATTCATACGACATAGCGTGATACAGTTTTATCGTTCCACTGTTGTGCAAAGACAACCAGACATCGAAGTTTCCAGACGATGCCATGTATAGAACTGTTCGATCAGGTTCATTACTTGCCGTAAATGTATATTGAATAACTAATGTGTAAATGTTTAAAATCTTCACGGTGTTATTGCAGCCGCACCAAATCTTGTCTTTCACAGCTACCATTTTCATTACTGGTGCGCCAATGGACACTGTCGTCGGTTCTGTGTTCCATCCAGCTTGTGAACACAATAAAAATAAAACAAACCGGTATAACAAATGAAACCTTATCAAACAAAAAAGCTATTTTACTATTGCTTATAAAAAAAACAGTTTTAAGTATTGCAAAACTTACTTTGGTCACGTATAAATACGTAAATATTCCCATTTAACAGAGAAACAAAAACCTTGTTATCTGCATATCTAAAATTCAATGTTATATATATGTTAAAAACATATGAAGATTAATAAAAGCAAAACTTCTTGTTCTTTTTTTAAATTATACGATAATAAATAAATAACTTACACAATACACAAAACACTAGCATCATATTTTAATTTTACTCGAGCCTGTATTCGAATTACATTACTGTTGCACATGTAGATACAACCGTCTTCGGTTCCTAACCACACCATAGGTTGATTTGCATCTTCGTCAGATTCAATATTTGTACTGTCTAATTTTGAATAATGTGAGCGTGGAATTGATTCGTCTGAGTCTGAATTGTCGGAGCTCGAACTACTGCAAAATAAGTAACATTACATATACATATCACTTAAATAGTTTTTTGTTATTTATATGCTAGTATCGCAAATATTGCGAGACAAATATTACCTGTCTAATAATATTTCATTGCTATTTGCGTTTGTGTCCTGCATTACGTCATTCTTCTTTCTGAAGCACATGTTTGAACTGAAAGAACATTTAAATCTGTCCAATAAATTTATATCTTTTTTGTCGATCAAAGTTTTTTCATTGAACGACATTAATGTCAAACGTTATCTACTTTATTTCATTAATTTTACCTGGGTGTATACGCAGGTATTCCAGCGATACAAAGTATTCTGGAATTGCTGATTCCATTGGATGAGATTACCTCCGGACTCACATAATATGCTGGATTTAGACCCAACACACATACGTAACCGTCCTTATTATCGCTGTTACATACCCATACATTGCCCGTACCTTGCCAGTTTGTTAGTGTGGATGCCGCGCAAGTGAATTCAAGACCCGCTCGCATTTTAATGTGTAGCGGTTCCATGAATTCAGGGCGTGGTCTTTTGTCAGCTAACAGGGCTATAAAACAAAAAGAAAACTAGAGAGACTTAATTTATAAATTTAATTTGTAAGAAACATGCAGAGGACAGAATTTATAGTGAATCGAAGAGGAGTCAATATATAAAATTATATATTTAAATGTGATAAAAGATTATGTTTGTATCAACATTAATGAAGTGTAATGTTTAATTTCTAAGAAACAGAAGGAAAGCTTTATTTGCACAAAGTACTACTGCTCACCTAGCTTGTCTTTGGCTTCGTTAAAGCTTTTTTCCCAATTCATACATTTCGAGGGTGCATCAAACATGACGGTCAAAGTTTTAAACCCTTCTCTATAAGAAAACAAAAAAGATTTGCAACAACGAGAATCTCGTTGCACACACTCGTAATTGAAGCATTCAAAGAATTTTATATTTGCATCATTTTATAAAACTTGCATGTAACTTTGTGTGCTGTATGTTAGTTAATATATTAATTATTAATATAAAAATATTTCATTGTTAAACATATTTCTCACTGTCATTATTTTCTCTATAATATATTTATATTTAATTCTTATAAAATATGCTTACTCGGTGCAGAGTACTAGTTCTAGTGATGGTAACTGTGCCTGCGCAGTTTTCTCAGCCAGTAGGTGCTGAATTTGATTTAATGTGTTTTTTATGACTTCTTCTAATTGTTGTTTAGGAGAATGTATGGTACTGGTTATTTCTTGGAGTTGATTTAATTTTTGACAATCTTCTCGTAATTGTTCCACTTCTTTTTTCAAATTTTCATCACTTACTGCGAATTAATACCAGAGTAATCTCAAAATCAAAAATAAGAAATAAGTTATTAAATCATTATTTACAATACCTTTTTTTACTTCGAGATCGTTTAACAAAATCTGCATAATCATTTTATATTTTATGTCTGTACGGTATTGACTGTTCTGCAGACAAGTTCTGTAAATTTTAATGTTTTTTGCGTTTATATTTTATTTAAAAAAAAAAAAAAAAAAAAAAAAAACAGAAGTCCTGAGAACTTTATAATATATTATATTGCAATTTTTTAAATATTTATTGTCTTATATTACAACACTGCAGATATTCCTGCGACAATATACTTACGGAGATGTCCTTCTTATTGGACCGCTACTGCGTTTGATACTTGAAATTACAAGAAGATCCGAAAATAAAAATAATGCCCGTTCTTTTCGCGTACTCGGGTGTGACGCTATAGTTACTAGATCTTGACGTAGAAACACTCTAAAAGAAAAGCCGAAACTGTGACAACATATTTAAAGAATATTTTCTGTCACATTGCTTTAGTACCGTAAGACATTATTATGCTGAAAAATGGTCGAAAATTTTTGAGTGTAAACATTTTTGAAATCTCCTGAGATGTTAGACATAACTATGTGTTAAACATAGTTTGGATTTTCGACTCTGATGTTTCCTCTTAAGATGTTATCTGTATTTTACAAACGGCGTGAAATTATAGAAAGAACTCAGTTCTCATTACCTGTCAGTCGTTATTATGTTGGTAAGTCCTTGGACAAGGGTTTGTATTTCTCTTAGTAGATTTTGTTGTTGTTCCCATTCAAATGATTTTCTCTCTCTACAATCTACTTTCACAACCAACTTGTGAATTTCTTTCTGAGCTGTTTGGAGCAACTGGAAATCCGGGTGATTTTCTTCCGTATGTTTAAGCAATCTTTGAATTAGCATTTCGTATCGTGGAAGTCGCTGGATGGGCGCAATGAGTAAATTATCTAGTCCCAATTTTCCACTATGTTCCTTCCTCATTTTCTAAGATAACAAAATATGATAGTTTTACCGTGTTAAAGTGTATTATGATTTATTTCATCTGATTAAATTTGTCAGAGACATACTGATTGTAAAACAATCGATTTTTTTAAGACTGTGAATAATAATACTTATAAGTGTCAAAAGTCTAAAAAGCAATTTTTTTTTAATTACACTTTGTAAAATAATTTATTTTTCCGATAATTACGCATTATTGTTTTTTCTCAACTTTTTATATAAAATTCTCCTCTCATTAAAATAACACTGATATAATGTGCATTATTAATCAAAATATAGTTTGCAACACAAAATAAAAAAATCATCCATGTTTACTATATAATATTGTAACCATCATTTGTAAGAAGAGAAAAAAATGTAAGTAGATAAATGTATACATACATACCTCTAAAAAACGAGTAAAATGCGGATCTGCTTGATATTTTCGAATTGTTTCTTTTGCAGTATTCCAATTGTCCAAGAATTGACAATATATTTCCGAAACTTTCAAACTAGTGAACTACACAGAAAATCGCAGTATAAGTACATTTCAATCTTTATATACAATTCTAATCTTTTTTTAACAATAATGTTTAAATATGATTCAAAAATTTTCTAGGCCAAGAAACTTTTTTAATACATCGACTTTTGGTAAGTATAAATATATTAGGAATGCAATTCAATTCAATATTTTTTTTTGTTTTTTTACAAAATTCAAACTTTATCTGTACAAAAATTACATATAAGTTTAATAGAGATTTAATTATAATGAGTTAATTTGTTTTTTACACTTTCCTTTACACACACACACACACACACACACACACACACACATATATAGGTACATATTATTTATGTATATTTATGTGTGGTGAGTATGTACATTAGCTGATTTTCTGTAACATAATAAACTTACCACTTCAAGAAAAATGTCGCCAACAGTCTGCGTGTGTCTTAACCCGTTAGTAAAACGGTTTTGTACTTTCTCCAGAAATTCTTCATGTAATTCTAAAAGTTGTGGAATCTAAAATCCATAAATTCGTTTTTCTTCAATAACTCTAGTTTTAAGCAAGATGAAACACGAAAAAGAGATATATAAGAATAATTGAGTTAAATCGAAGATGGAATCGAAGATGAAATTGAAATTAAAGTAAATAAATTGCAGCTTTATTTACATTATGTACGGTTACATAGGTAATACTTACTTGAAAAAAAATTATGTCGACAATTTGATTATCTATCACGTGTTCGTCTTCTTCTTTTAATCGTTTTATATATTTCTGGAATATATCAGATATCATATTCATAATAGATTTCGCATAAAAAAATGATTAAGCTTTTTATATAAATTTTTACGTGTATTTGCATATTGTTTATATCTTCTATTTAATTGCAAATATTTAATGCGAGCTTGTATTGTAACTCAATTTAAATAACTGTTTGTCTTAATGTCTCTTAATATTCACGTTTATTTCCTGCATGTTTATCAAAGAGTAATTAGAAGAAAAATGTTATGAATATAAATTTAAGGATTTGAATATAAAGTTTTATAATTTCCAAGAGACTATTAATTTTCTAAACTAAATAGAAAATATTTATTTAAATCCACTTTTCTCTATCTTTTATAAACAATAAGTCCAATTTAATATAAGTAACAAACGTAGGTACTTACTTGTAAAATCTGTAGAGTATTTACATAGGACGTTTCAGTGTGATAAAGTTCCAGAATAACTAATATGCGTTGATCCTGTAACATAGAAACAACTATTTTTAACAAAAAAGAGAGATTGTTAAAATTTAAATTGTAAATATAATTCTTTTTTTACCAATTTTTAAAGCAATAATTGTCAAATTTTTATATAAACAAAATTTTATTTTGTATCTTCTCACAAATTAACATTTGAACCTTTTATTTATATTTTCTTATCTATAGAATCAGTACTTACCACTTATTAGTATTACATATTTCGAGACATCCTGTGCGTACATACATAAACATATATCGAATCAAATCGCATATTTCAATAAATTCCTGAGATCATTTTGAGATAAGATCATCCAAAATTTTAATAATCTTAATTTTTGTCACAATGTGCGCGACAATACATCCGATATCAAATGTATCTTATAATAATTTTTAAATTCAAAATTCAACTTTGTTGGATACACTGTCAGCAACACATATTTTTGCTTATGTTTTACTCGGTCTGAATGAGGGGCTTAACATATTTATACTATTATATATTTTTAACACGTACGCGCACGCACGCGCGAACGCCTAGTCACGCACAGATAATTAATTTTTGTTATTATATAATATTATTAATATAATTACTATTACATATTTGAATAGTAATATAGCAAACAATATATATTTTATATGTAATGCAGGATGTCTGAAACTTTATGACATAATCAAAAAATGTAAAGATAGATGGGATCATGTGAACAGAAAAGTCATTTTGCAAAATTTGCAGCAATGTAATTAACATCTTGAAAACTGTTGCAAAGTTTGCAAAATAGTATATGGCACAGCTTACCGTAAAATATCCAATAAAACGCGTAAGATGTAATACGTTCTTATTAACATTGTTATTATATTGTTATAAGTGTTCTCTTTACATAAATATAATAATACATTCTTCTTCTTACACTTTTTAATAAAATTAATTAATTATTATATTAGAGACTAAGGATACAAAATGTGTCGAACAACGCATTGCAACATATTTTTCCGTCCCACTTTGCAGACTGCGGACTGTCGGATATAAATATTTATCCGGTGTGGTTAAAAAATATGATGCAAAGCACTTAAAAAGTGCACTATAGCATCACGATATTCACACCAATCGCATGCATAAAACTTAATATATATGTTTTAATGATAATCCGCTTACAAAGAAATTATTATATAAAGAAACAAAAAATACAAGGCTAACACGTACTACACATTTAGCTCGATTGCGAAATATGTCGCGAGACGAACATGCATAAAGAATCAAGTAAGCATAAACCCGCTTTTATTGTGTTTTGATGATGAAAAACATAATGCGATATAAGTTTAAGCAGTTTCTTTATATTCTTTTACTGCATTTATTTTTTTGCATTTATTTAATTTATGTACTAACAATAAATATCAACATCGCATAATGGCATAAGTGAAAAAAACTCAATATATAGGATGCCTAGAGATGACTGCTTCTCTTTTTTCCTCTTCCTCTCTCTCTTTTTTTCTTTTTCTCTCCTCTCTTTTACATGTACACACATATACACAGAGAAGAAAATACCTAGAGTTGTTACGAGATTTGTTCGTACAAAAAAGGAAGAACCTTTTAACGCTTTTTCTACCATAAAATACATAAAATATGTAGAAAAATTAAGATTTATTAAATAAATATAAAAACATGTAGAAATAATTATTATAATTACACACAGTGTATATAAAGTTTTTTCTTCAAAATTATTAAGAATAGCAAGAAAATGTTTTCTACAATTTTTATGCTTTGTTAGAATCTCTTAACTGTCTGCCAGCGAATTTATTTTTTATTTTTCTTGCGCTATGACTCAGTTTTGCTCATCAGATTTTTACATAACAATCACAATATCGTCATCGATTTTTTAGAACAATGTTAAAAAAAGTCTTCCTTCCTGGTTTTTAACAAATATATTTAAACTAGTATGTGAATTTTAGCATTTTTGGATAGATATCGTGTAATAATGTAGCAAACATTGATTTAGAATATTCTTCTTATGTTTTTAACAAAAATTTTGCACAATTGTTATCGCGCTTCTTATTGTTCATCTTAATAATGTTAATCTTTCATTAAATGTGGATCATTTTAGAGCTAATAACCACTTACCACAACGACACGCAGCCCGACTGCTGGGGACGGAATATTATTTCGTATAAATATTGTTCCGCATATAACAAAGTTATTAGTTTGAGTTTTAATTGTATAAAACTTAATAAAAATTAAATAAAATAATTTTGTGGCTAAGATACATACAGAAATATGAGTATACACCTGTTGTAAAAGTTAATTATTTCTGTTCGTATAAAAAATATGAGCCAAAAAAATTCATCAAACACATTGCATCCATAGTCCATGCTGACGATATTTGTTGGACACATCAAGCACCGGCAGATAAATATTCTTTTCTGTTTAGCAAGAATAAAGGAAGATATAAACTACAAAAGAGTTGCATAACTTATAAACTTTTCATTATTGTTTCATGTATTATAAAATTATATGTAAGTAGATATATCTTGCAAAATATATCACAAATTACATATAGGTATTATATTTTATAATTTATTTATGCTTAAGTTATATTGAGATATGCTGGGGAGGGAATGTACAGAGATCTCCAATATTTCAGTTTGGCTAGTGAAAAAAGAGCTTTTTTTATCCGACAATGAGATGATTTCTATCGGTATATGGGTAAGGGTATTAATAATAAGATAAATATATATACATATATAAATTTTTATAAATAAGATCAATAAATTTTTCTAACTCTCTAACTTTATATTCACACTGATTTTGTTTGAACATTGAAGTTTTTTATGATAAGAAAATTAGGTTTATATACGCATATAAATGATTTTTAGTACATGACAATCTTTTTACAGAAAAACAAATAATTCTCGAGGAGAAACGATTGGACTGTTTGCGACAGATAAAAGATAAAAAACTGCACACTAAAATGACCAAAAATCGCAAAATCTCTGTAAACAGAGAAAAGTGAATAGAACCGCATATTTGCGTGTTTGACTCTCTTCTCTATTCTAGGATAAATATCTCAGAAATGATCATGCACGCACAAAAACTCAAAAGTTAAAGAAAAAAAGATATCAATAATAAAAATATATATTTTGACTTACATTTTCTTCTGCCGCACTAGTGGATCGTGTTAAAACTTCTTTAGACTTCCTCGCATCCGGAATGGACTGGTTTTGATTGGGTGTGGACTCTTCAAATTTAATATTCTGCAGAACTGAAGGACGTTCCATGTCGAGTGTGAGAGTAGCAGTATGCGATTGTGATATTTTGGTCTTTGATGTCTGTTTAGACGTTCCGCGGGAAATCTTTTTCTTGTACCTTGATGTGAAATTGGAAGACATAAATTTGCGAAACTTTTTGAAAATGTTTGGAAGATTTTTCTACTTACTTTTGCGAAACGTGAGCTTCGCAGTCAGAAAAGTCGCTCGATGTATGTGAATCTTCTTCGATTTTTACGTAGATGATGCGGATATTAAGAAAAAAAACTTGTAAATTTCATTTAACATACATACACACGTAGAAGATATGTTTATATAAGAAAATGTTAACTTGGAACTGACAATATTATAAATATTAAAAACTTCTGTGGAAATAACCCAATATTTAAGAAAAAGATGTATAGATTCTTTCTAGTAAATTTTTTTATAACTGTTGATCGGTTTTTTATTTATTTTTATTATTAAAAAACAGTATTCTGTATCATGAGATCTAACCTTTTTGAGAGTCAACGGGTGGAACGACCGTTTCAACATTATCAACTGCAAACTCGTTCATCTCTGGAATGAAATATTTGCAAATACCGCTTGTGCATTTGTTGTGACTGTACACCACAAGTGTGTTAACAGACCTTCGACGGAGCCGACGGGGGGGTTGTTGACGTTCATTTTCAACATTCTTGGATTTTGACAATTAAGACTATCAAACATCGACCCGCTTGGAGCGCGACGACGCGGCAAGGTGTTTGCTCGAATATGTTTAATCACAGAGCAATTGGATGTGTGAGCAACCGGTTGAGTTCTGTGTCGGTATGCTGGTGGAAGATAAGCGATGAAAAGAAAAATCTCGACATCCGATCTTTTAAAATGACAAAAAAAGAAATTCACCTTGATGCAAGTCCACCTGACAGAAGGACGTGCTCCTATATCGCGTACTAGTTCTGCGAAGGGTAGGCAGCTCGCGCAACTCCGACATGCAGGATTCTCGAATTTGTCCGTCGCCGCTGATGTCAACGGCAGCCGACAATTGATTTGAACACATTTTGGTATTACATGCATTGGTAGAACTAATCCCGTAATCGCTTTGTTGTCCCAAACATTTCGCCTTTGTCACACTAGCGTTCGACTCACGCTTTAGTTCGTCGACGTTATAACATCCCGACATATCTCTCATCTAAACGTTCGTAACAAACGTTCAGAGAATAAACGTTTATTTTAATTTAGAATATTATTAGTGCACACTTTTTTTCATTAACTCGTCATCTATTTACTTTTTAATATCTGTTTAATTGTTTTGTTTTTTAATTAATATTTATTCTTTACTTTAACTTGTGAGATATTATTGCTTTTATTTAGTAAATACAAGGATTTGGATCTTGTCCGTTTGCATTTTTTTTTTTTTCTAAAAGCCGATCGTGTATGACTTCCAATACCCAAAAAAAAACACTATATAAGATCATTTCCATACAAACATTAGTCGTTATGATATTGGGATTCCTTACCTGCGGGTTATTTTGATACAATGGCAAGTGTCTGTTCAATGAAAAAGAGAAAGTTTGTTTTTGCGACGATTCTTTGGATAACGGAGCGCGTACTGATCCTTTGAGTCTTTCAGTAAGCTCACGAAGTCGTTCCGTCTTTTCGCTACGAGAACCGGAATAGGACTTCTTGCTACTTCCGTCTTTGCTATCTCCGTTCTTGCGCGGCGTGTGAAATTGGTCCTGCATCGCTCCTGGTTTCTTCAATGGCACAAACAAAGAATAAATATAAATCTCTCTCAGCTCTTATCTCTCTCAACTTGACGTGTAAAAACGTCATAAAAGAATCATCACATGTGACCCCCTCTTAAAAGTGAGTTTGCAAGAAATACAACTCTTTTCTCTCAACGCACAAAGTAACACGTTTATTTTCTCGCTTCTGACATCATTCACTAAGATGAGTTGCGAGAGCTATCGGCCTTAAATTTCTTTCTTCTCAATGAGGAACTACTGACTGTGCTCATACATATTTATTTTTGTTTATAAAAACTCTTTCATCAAAACGTATATATATAGTATATATATAACATACGAGCATATGTGTATATACCACACCTGTGAGGTCCTTAGGCCGTATCTCGTGTCACCCCGAACCACATATCCACCTGTCGCGTCTGCTCTCACAGCATATCGTCCTTTGAAATTATTCTCTTTTATTCGTTGAAGATCAGTATTCTTTTCGTTGTTTTCTTTTTCGTTAGACATTTCTTATTTCATTCAAAAAAAAAAAAAAAAAAAAAAAAAAAAAAAAAAAAAAAAAAGTAGTCGTTAAACATCAAGCTCTGAGGATGTATCAAACAAAATTGAGAAAGAAAATAAACAAAAACTTTTGTGTGTTACGTCGCATGCGTAAAGCAATTTGCAGTCCGAGCAATGTTTTCTTGAGAGCGTCCCGCACACAACGACCATCTAACTAGATTCATCCTATGGAATAGTAATAATCGTATTTTGAGTTATAAATGTATAATACATATGCAAAATGTTGCTGTAAGTATTCGTACGAATGTACATGTTCCTCATAAATGTAACTGTGACTGCTTTTCGTTTAAGTCGTATCTTACCGTCGCGACGAATGGAAATTTGTGAGCTGCTTTTTTTTTTTTTTTTTTGACGCAAAAGTTGTACGAGGATAAATCCCTTCATCACTGAGAAATGTGTAACAAAAATATTACCATTTTTGCTTATGTGTGTGTGAGTAGGTGTGTGGGTAGGTGGTCATTTCCATAGTCAAATTTTGCTAATTCAAATCTCAAGAGAACAGAAAATAATTCGCGTTATGAAGATAAAAAAAATTTGATTACTTAATGATCAAATTCCGACGTTCATTTAACCATCGACGTTAAACTACAATATGTATGCAGGTAATATTTTCCACATAAATTCAGATTCACGATATGAAATACGATATTCAAAAGATAATATTGGTAATATTCACGATATGTGGTCTCTATTTTATTCATATTCTTCAAATAATATAACAACTTTTTCTTAAATTCATCTTTTTTTGGCACACTTTATTCTTTCGAGAGTTTGGAAAATAGTACTGCGTGAAAATATTCACTTCCAATGTGGAATTTTGCTTTTTGTGGAGTCTTGAAAATCTATGTAATGTGTATAGTATTATTTATAAGCTATGTTAAAAAACGTTATGTGTATATTTATAAGTTACGTTAAAAAACTTTCGTTTGTTAAGATGCAAATCTTATGAATCTTATGTACGTAATTGTACATTCCAAATGTGGAGCGCAAATTATATTTCGACGCATGCGCGTGCGACCACGGCGCATGCTCACGTCGCCACAATCTGTCGGGATGACAGATTTCCTAACCTGAATAGTCGGCAACTTTCACGCTTAATAACTCGCTTTGCGACACAGACCGACACTTTTTTCCGTCAGATTTCTTCGTTTTGTGCACAACCGCGTCAAACGAGCGTAAATTTATCGATATTTGAGGTTGAGTAGTTGCTCCAAATAATCACCTACTTCGATTAGTGAAGATATCAATAACAACAGAGGATTTTTACTATAACAGAGCGCGTCGCGAAGAGCGATTTAATAAAATTTGTCAATCGTTACACTCAATGTGACATACATTCGTGAGTAATCGAGACGTAAAGTGGATATATACCTGCGAACAACGAAATTAACTGATCGCACTGTTTGATCGGTCAAATAGATTTGCCAATTGATCTATCAATTGGTTAATTTTGCATTTGTTCGTGTTTCGCAAGTATATATACCTACGCAAGTACATACCTACCTTTAAACGCAGTCTTACTAGCACAAGACTCTTTTTTCTTTTCTCTTTCTCTCTCTCTCTCGCTCTCGCTCTTTCTCTATATATATATATATCACATACAGAGAATCGACATTACAATAACGACGACGATATGACACGCGATCGCGTTGCACTTACAACTTCACTTTGCGAATGTGCGACTGGACCGACCGAATTGGTCGTCCAGCTGAGCATTACGACAAAGCTGGACTAATTTGATGGTAGAAGTCGTCATAGCGTGTGTATTGTATTTAAAAGCATACGAGAGAGAGACACTCCGCGAATGAAACTCCACGGATTGGCACGCGAGAGAAGACTGTCAAGGTCTCTGATCTAAGCGAGGAGGAGATTTCTTTTTATATTCAGTTCGCGTTCAACACACGAACTGTTTTTCAGCACAACGTACACAAATGACAGTGTGACCACAGTGGTGGTAGTAACTCCCGATTTTTACGTGCCGCAAATATACATACACGCATGCGCGTCCGCGGTACCTGACCAATAGACATTTTCTGTTTCATTTTCTCTATTTTTTTACTCTCTGTCTCAATAACATTTAAATGTTCACACGACGTTTACGTGTAGAAAGTGGCGGTAAAAGAAAAGATATCTTGCGCGTTTGTAATTTTATCCGATTGAAATGAGAAGAACTTTGCTACGACATTCTTCGGCCGAAATATGAAAAACTTCAAGATCACGATGATATTTAAATAATCAATTACATCTACATATTATACAGAGTGTATCCTTTGATAAATGATCAAAATAAAATAAATCATTATTTGCAGAAACTGCGAGTCGAGTGTATTATTACGTCAAGAAAATTTGTTTTTATTTAATTAAACATTAAAAAAAAAAACTAAATTGAAAAATTCTGCTCGCAAATACACTGTTGTATAGTTTAATTTTGAAAAAGTACACGAACAATTTAATTCTTTCACATCGCAAACAAATGGTGCAGAATGTACCCAAAGTGCAGCTAACCGCAGAAAGAGTGAAAAGGATAAACAATCGCGCGATCTTTCCTCTCTCTCTCTCTCTTGTCAACCAACTCGTCGCTCCAGCGGACCTTCAAGTTAAATCAGAGATGGTGAAACGGCCGTAACACTGTTATAAGTTAATGAAAAGCAGTCATGTCGACAATGATATCTCTCTGTAGAGAAATTAGGTAAAAAAAAACTTTTTCCCGAAACATTGCAATATCTTAGGGTTGGTTTATAATAGCCGTAACCGTTACCTTAGACCGATGTCGTAAAAGTTGAAAGATAGGAAGCTCGTGCACCTGTTCATAATTGAATTATAAATAGTAGTACGTATAGTTCCTATTTTCCAACTTTTACGGCATTGGCCTAAGTTAACGGTTACGACTATTATAAACCAACTCTTAATGTACCACGTTTTGCCTTTCAGAGACTGAACAATCTATATTCGTATATGTGCACACGTTTATACACGTGTGTATGTATATATATATATATATATATACAATACACAAGTACCCCACAAGAGGAAGACGACACGGTTATTATAAGACACCCTATATATACGTGTATATATACATGTCCGTAAACGCGTAAGACGGAGGGGGGGGTTGAAAACTACGCAGTGGCGCCATCATACACTCGATAGACGATCTCGGAAGGGGAAAAGCGGGGGGGTGTCACTGACGTCACGCTCGGCAATGTCCGCTGCTACTCGAGTGACCCGATCTCGCCTGAACAGGTCAATGTCTGAGAAGGAGGTATCGAAAAATCCAATGGTCGGTGTGGTGTTGCCGTGCTACTGCTTGACGACGATGAAACAGAGAAGTCGTCGCTGATCGCCGATTATCGTTCCCTACCGTCATTGCCGTGTGATTCGTGCGTCCGCGTCAATTTTCCGAGCCCGTCGTGTCGTCGCGATATCGAAGAGGCTGCCGCGAGAGCTGCTCGATCTGTTCGCGACAAACGACAGTGAGGTAGAAAGCGCGAGAGAGAGAAAGAGAGAGAGATAGAGGGAAAAAAGACGGTTGAACCACGGGCGTTGAACACAACTACAAGAACGGTGGCGACGGCGACGGCAAACCTCTCGTTGAGAAAAAGAACGCAGTATTCAATCTTTTTTTTAATTCATATTGCCCGGCACGCATACATGCACATATAGAAAGAAAGAGAAAGAGATACACATACACACACACACACACACACACATAAGAAATGCACTAGGCGCAGAAGTCTTATGACGAAGACGTAACTCTAGAAAATTGAAGTAGAGAACAACACTCGATAAGCGAGAGAAAGCCATGTAGAAAGAGAGGAAAACGAAACGAAGTGTGAGAAAACATCAAGAAAACGAAGATAGCTGCGGAGAGTAAGAGAGAGAGAGAGAGCGACGTAGTCGTGGAAGTAAGAATCCACAAAGCTGCGCGACGCCATGTATCGTTAACGGAGCGCCGCATGGTGGCGCGCCGCGATCGTAATACGTTGTGTCGGCCAACGATGACGACGGCGACGACGACGACGACGACGACGACGAAGACGACGACGAAGAAACCCGAGCCACGGTACTGCTAGGAAGTGCATATATAGATAGCCGTACAAACTATCCGAAAAACATTAGTCAGTTGCTGCCAACGTTGGCACGTACGTTCTCTCGGTCGCTTGCTACTAGCACGTTTTACTCGGTCACTCTGCTGCAGAATCCCTTCCTCTCCTCTGCTGCAGCTTATTGGCTGATAGAACATCGCTTGAAACTCGCTCGCGGCCGTTCGCCGCCGCCGCCGCCGTCGCATCGCCGTGACAGCAGCGCGAGGAAAAAGGTAAATCATCATTGCCGAGAGAGTGCGCGTCAGTGTATCGAAAAAGAGGGTGGTGTCGCGTTAACGACTACACCAAAGAGTGTGAGAAAAAGTTGGTGTGACCAATAGAGTGGCAAATCGGCCGAAAAATATTTCGTCGCACTCCTACGTACCTGGTCGAATACAAAAGGAGAAACTCGCTTCTGAACAGTGCTCGCGGTTTTACTTTTTACGACCTTTTTCTACCCCCTCCCCTCTCCTCCTCCTCCTCCTTCACTCTTGCCCCTCTTCACTTTTCTCGCTTGCTCTTTTTTATCTATAAAACGTGTGTTGTGTGTGGCATAGAACGCGAAATAGAAATCACGAGTAGCAGTGAGGAAAGTGAAAAAAAGAAAAAGTGCGCGCGAACGCGCACTCGCGTGCAATGTGATAGTCGCGTCTGTCATTGATGTACGAGGTGGTGTTGATAACGAAAACGACGCCGACGACGACGACGACGACTAATACTGAGGCTGACTTCAGGACGAGGCGAAGAAGGAAGAAGAGCTGCCGGAAGTGCCGGCCTACCTAATCCTAATTCTAACCTATCGGACGCAGAAGAAGAAAACGAAAAAAGGCGGAAGAGAGTTCTAGTCTTTCTTGGAGTGGTGGAGTGGAGGTGGTGAAGGTGTGGAGGCGGAGGTGGAGGCGGTCGAGACAGCTTCAGAATGAGCGGACGACCGAGAACCACCTCCTTCGCCGAGGGTAACAAACCACCCGCAAACCCACCCCTTGGTGGCATGAAGATCAGTAGTAAGTACCATAACCTCTTGTCCGCTATAGGCTTTTCTCTCTCTTCATCTCCCCTCTCTCTTCTGTGTACGTCTCTGTTTTTCTCTCCCTCTTCCTCTCTCTCTCTCTCTCTTCTCTCTACCTCTTTCCCTCTCTCTCTTTCTCTCACTCCTGCTCCATCTACCAAATGTAGAGTAACGCGTCTGCGTCAAGTACTCAGATGCTCTCAGGAAAAAGAAGCGAGATAGCTGAAGGAGAAAAAAAATTTTTTTTATTAAGTCACTTATGTAATGATTGATTTTACATTTTATTTTGCATAGTTTTTTTGCATAGTTTTTTTGCATAGTTTTTTTGCATAGTTTTTGTTTTGACAATACAAAATTTCTATTGTGAATAAATTTTGATTCTTTATAAGGATAAGGGTGGAGTCTCTATTACATACCACACTTGTTTGCATAGTATCTTTAAATCATCCGGTTTTCTAAACTGTGTTAACAAAGATTAAGTTTTAGAAAAATTCCAGAACTTTGAAGTAATATTGAGTTCTGTCTTTTTGCAACGTTCGATGTGTCGCAAGTATCGTTTCTCAAGTCTCTTGTGACATGAACTTCCAAAATATTTTTTTTTTTTTTTTTTTTTTTTTTTT
>QVNV01024140.1:0-49941 GCA_014825455.1 Pseudomyrmex pallidus | reverse complement strand
ATTAACCGGAAAACTCGGTTATCCGAACTTTTTTGTCCCCCGAACTGTCCGGATAATCGAGGTTCCACTGTATGTTTAGTACTGTACTAATTTCGCATCACCTATAGAGTGCCTTACATCAATTCGAATATTTTAAGGTTATTTGTTTAATAAAAAAAGAAACTTTGCGCAGTTGTTTCAAATTCGACTAATTTAAAAAAACTCGTAATGTTTCACCATATTTTATTTTTTTTAAATACTCCTAGATTTCCAAAAATAATTAAGAGACTGTAGAGGTGTGAAGAATAGTATTATATATAGTTAAGCTAAAAAAGAAAAAAAAAAAAAAACAATTACATATCTTGTAAAAATCGTGAAACAACAAAAAATAATTGCATAGAAAAGGCTTGCTATATTTTACTGTTTCACAGTATCGTCGAAGTTTGCACGATGGAAGGTCTTCATGTGTCTGCGCACGCAGAAGGAATAATTGCTGCGGAAATCGCAGAGATCACAGTGGAACTGCACGGTGTCGGTGCTGTGAAGGTTCCTTACGTGTCTCTCCATGTTAGCTTTGTACATGCTCTTGTACGGACAGAAGGCACAGGCGAACTGCGTGCCGCGCGGATTCATCTTGCAACCGAATTGCAGATGCTTCTTCAGCTGGTTCTTCGGCGCAAAGGTTTTCTTACAGAACGGACACGTGTATTGCTTGGGCGTGTCGGATGTAGAATCGTACGTGTTGACGATGTCTTCTATGTTCCATTCGGAGATGTCTGAAACAGACGAAGAAATATGCAATGTAGTCCGTATTTGCCACGCGAGAATACAATCCGCGTAGAAGAAGAAACCTATATTTATTGTCGTAGACGTGTGTGTCACGTACATACCATAATTCGCTGATATAAATAGGAGATTATATGTACGCATCAATTGTGTTACAAGTTATCTTGAGATTATTGATTAATTTTTTTTGAAAAGAGTTTTACTCACAAAATAGCAACCACATTTTTTAAATATAAATAGAATCCGTAGCAAAAAAATTAAAAAAGAATCGGCTATAAAAATTGACCTGATCGCAAAACTAGTTCGGGTCTTGCCTTTAATTGCATTATTTATGTCCTTAGAGTGAACGAGAAATAATTTATGGTTTTTGTAAAAAAAAGGAAACAATTCTTCTCCTAATTGATAAATTAAAAAATTTTTGACAATATCCAAGTAATACTGTAATTAACTTCATGACATATAATTATAAAAACACCAAATATGTTATGTGTAAACTGCGATACGTCATCCACAGATCGGTTATAAAAGTTCCGAACAGTTATAAAATATATAAATATAACAATTATCATAGTCAGGCTAGTTAAATAAAATTTAAATGTCTCTCTCTTATGTGTGTGAGAACATTTTCTTTTTTAAAGAATATCACTCCTAATTAATTATAACATTGCACACTGTTTTTATTCTATTCATCTTTATTATCACAATTTTTTCTTATAAATGCAAGTTAAAATTTGGATGTAATTGCACGTTGCATGTTACGATTGAACTCAATGTAATACATGTATAATAGCATCAATCATAATTGCGTAAGAATTTGCTTAATTTAAATCGTTCAAAAATGTTTCATCCGAAGATATCATATTCCTCGAACTCCTCTCACAGTGCGTGAACGTGTCGTATGTGTCTGTTAAGCACGTCCTTTCGACTAGTCTTGTATCCGCAAATGTCACAATACAGCATGAATGGTTTGTCACACACGGTTTTTAAATGGCGTTTAAAAACCGACCTCTTTGCATAAATCTTGCCGCATTTCGGACACAGATAGAAGGATTTTCCCGAATCCAAAAATTCTTCATGTTGCTGCACAGTCAGGTCAAATCCTACAAAATAAGCATAAGCTTGTTAACAGAAGTATGCAATTGTGATCTTTTACACACACACATATATGTATTTATTTGACACAACAAATACATTCGATAAATTTTTACAAAATACTTTAAGGAAAATTCACAAGTTTCAATTGTTTCCACCCAATATTAATTACATATTTATTTGAGCACTACAAAATAGAAAAAATTTGTATCAACGCTGCCATTTTTATTGATAAGTTAGATTCTAATTAAAAGCGTGAAATTATATTCTAAAAACGAAATAAAAAAATGCATTATATACTAATTTTCGCAACTGTATAATGAGTGCTAATGTTAAATTTATATTACACACACTAAATATGATTAAAAGTATGGTTAAATAACGGATGGAAGTTTTTATAAACTATAAAAATACTCGCCAAAATTTGAGTGCAAGAAAGTGCAACATATAATTATAGTATGTATAATAAATAAAATTTTGAAGTTAAATCCTGGAAAAAAGAATTTCATAGAAAACATACTTTTTTCTCTTTTTTCGATAAAATAATATATAATTTAAACACATCTATACATATTATTAATTATAAATATATATACATTAGAAATGTGTATATTATATTTAATATAAACTTAGTAAACTTCTGATACATTCTAATTATCTAATACATTATGTTGCGCGTATGTGTGTACATATAACAAGCGAACAAATAATATAAAATTATCAATATTTTAGAGAGATTCAAGAAATTATGGAAAGGAAGAGAGGAAAATGCTGCTCTGAGACTTTCATTTCGTTGTTATATTCTTTTTCTTCTGTTTATCTTTTATCTCTATATTATTAGTTTTACAGTTTATTGTATTTCCAAATACATGGTTTGTCATTTCTTTTCTATCTAACAATTCAATTTCGTAAAATTATTCTGCATTTTTGTTTTTAATTTTTTTACGGTCGCTTGTTGCTAACCGACACGAAGCGAAAAGGTCTATGTTCGGCCATTATATGATACTTCAGCAGAGTGGGTATTCTCGCTCTGTGAGAACAATGTGGGCAGGGATAGAGTGGCTCCATTTGACAGAAGTAATTCATGTGCCTTTTCAGGCTTCGCCAGTTGCTGTATCGTTTGTTGCACTTGATGCAGTAAAGTTTGTTTCGGCAGTCCATCCAAACGTCACGCGGCAATCCTTCGCAGAATGTTCGCCTCTCGACTGAAACACGATTAGAGCGTCATGTAAGCGAAAAATGTCAAGTAAACAGATATGATAAGATATTATGATATGATCATAAACGTAATCACAGGATAGGAAGAGAATCATTTATTTTATCAAGCTGCTTGACAATACCATCTTTTTTTTTCAAACCCTTAGCCTTGCGACTTTCTTTTTATATTTCCGGCCTATTTGCATCCACATTTCTAGAAAACAATTTGCTGATTTTCTCTGACACAATAATTTTGTCTGTCCCTGATACATCTCAAGATGTTCGATCTCGCGAAGCGAGAGATGAAACATTTTGCATGTACAGCAGACAATGCGATGCGAATGGGTCAGATAAAGGAAAAAGTTCGGGTGATTTTCTTCGACAGAAAATTTCAAATTCGAGTATTTTGAGAAAGATCATTTAGGAGTTTCTTTCAAGGATTTCTTTGTCTTCGTGCACCATCGTCGAGATATTTTGATTGAAAAAACGAGTAACATCCGTAGAAAGAATACAGCGAAGAGATTGAAGTTTCATCCCGGAAGCGTGTTGACGGCTCACGTCGTGTGCATCCATTTCTTGACACATCCGATCAAAACACCCGGAAGCTCAATGAAACAGCGGAACGCTGGATGTGAATAAAACCGTGTGACTTTATTATGCACAAGTAACATTTTACAGAACAATGACAAATTTCCGTAAATTATATTCCCTTTGTATAGCAAGATATACATATATTTGTCACATGTACTATGTGTATGTATAACATATTGATTATTAACGAATATTGTGCGAATTTGAGGCTACATGCAAATGCGACGGGCGATTGTCTTTGTTTTTTCCTTCATTTTTCGTTCATTCTCTATATTTATTTATATCTTATACAGGGAAGACCGGGATAAGGTGGCACATTAGCCTCTTACATCTCGATATTTATTTAACGAAGAAAAAGTTAACAAATTTTCCGAAAAACAAACGCACTTGTATAAACGCACTTCCCGAAAGTTGAAGAAACATTTATAAAATTTTTACAATTTTTACGATCAAAGTTTATTAACCAATGATTGTTAAATCATTAAGTAAGTCTCGATGTGTATAACTGCCAACATATTACAAAAAAAAAAAAACATTTTTGAAGTAACGTAGCTATTTTATAATAATAGTTTTAATTTAAAAATCCCTTTAAAAAATCGTTTTTGTTTATAAAATTTCATTCGCAAACTTTTATCCCTTCTTTTACTCTCTCCAAGATTTACTAATCATTATAGGACACTCCGTATTAGTTAACAAATTGAGATCACTCATTATATACAGTTACCAAATAAAACGTTTTGGCACTATAAAAATTAACCTATGACTGACTCATACTGACTGATTCGTGTCAACTAGTTCCGGTTTTCCCTTTTTTGTTATCGTTATATTTCTAGTCGAATGCGACACGTCAATAAAAATTACGCAATTTGCCGCGTTTGCGCGCATAGGATTTTTTAATACAATAACAAATAGATCGAAAATCTTCGATAATTTTCGAATAATAATCACAGCAAATCGAATAATAATCACAGAGATAATCATTTCTCAAGTAAGTTCCAATTCGTCGCAAATATATAAAACCTACATGTAGCATAATTTCAAGTGAATAAACGCTCGAATTCAGTCGCACTCGTGTCGTAAACGCTGATAAGTCTCTTAAGTGCACCATCGTGTATCTTACTCTAAACTACCTAAATCCCTCCCGTTATATCAGTGAAGTAGCTAATGATGCAAAAAGAATAATCTGAGCGATTAATACCGGCACTAAACAGTGGCAAGAGAAATAACGCGCGTATTCTAGTCTCACACCATTTCATAGCAGCACGCGTAATGCGCGACTGCTACTAGAGTTGTCACAACAAAATCTCACCCCGTCATCGTTACAACAAAAACTCATCCAAAATACGCACGGAATTGCCGACTTACTCCTAAAAATTCTTCACACCACACATCTGTGCATCAAACGCAGACAAAAAAGAGAAAAGCTAGATGAAACTATAAACGCGATAAACCTGTTCTATCTGTCTGCACTGTGTGTATACGTGTGTATGTGTGTCAGATATGTGATCCTTGCATTAATAACACACTCGAAAAAAAAAATCAATAGCAAAGCACGTACTATAGCTTAATTATATCGCACTATACGGAATGCGTGCATTACAAACAACTACACATTACATATAAGACACTTTAAGAAATATTCATCTGGTCTTTGTCCTCTCTCTCGATCTTGCAAGTTTTTCCTCACTTTTTCTATTTCTCTCTTTTAGCTTGCAACGTAACGATCTCAAAAAAATAAAATATCTCAAAAGAGATCGTGAACACTCGTAACGTTACGTAAACGCGTGATTTGCTGAACACAATAGAGAAAATATTAAGAATAAGAATTAAAAATAGAAGGTAAATGTAATATAACAATAACAAAAACTAAAATATAATGTATAAATATAGGAAATGTCATGGCTGCATGATATACAGCCTATATTTATATACATTTATGTAGTATATTTTATTTTTTTGCATTGTGCATTACATTTGTTTTTAATTCCTAATATTTTTTCTATTGTGCTCAGGCCCTTAGTGACTTGAAAAGATTCTCATCCCATCTTCAAACTTACATTAACACAAGTCTGGACGTTAAAAAAAAAAAAAAAAAAAAAAAAAAAAAAAAAAAAAAAAAAAAAAAAAAAAAAAAAAAAAAATTAAATCTGCACGTTCGTATTACTTTCTGTCGAAGCCAACGAGGACTATCTATTTTGTTGAGATTCCGTAATCTCGTCTGTCATCAAATTGACATCTCTCGAAGTGATTGTTGAAGTTACTCCTGTCCTGTCAATGATAGACAGAATTGCTTATAATAACAGAAAACACTAAATATTATACAGAAAACACTAAATGTATAACACAAAAAAATATATAGTCTCCACTTGTAAGTTAGACGATGTGAGTGAAAAAAGAAAAATATCGTTTTTGTATTTTATTTTTTTTATTTTTTTATTTTTTTATTTTTTTATTTTTTTTTTTTTTTGTATATATGTATATTCTTTCCACAATCGCTGTTTTAGCACTGTCTAATGGATGGGCATTGACATGTAAGAAAAGCAGTGTTAATAAAAATATCTGTGAAGAAGAAGCGACTTGCTCACGTAAGCGGAGACTATATACTGCACATATATGTAATTGAGACTACACATTTGCTTCTAGTTTTTTAATTCTATATGTCGCGAACGCGCGAATGTCGCATCGCATTCCTTTCAGTTACTCGCCATATTTTTTATTTAACTTCAATAAAATTCATAAAATGTAAATTGTAAAATATATTTCAACGAAGGAAAAAATCGTTGCAGAATTAAAAATAAGATTCTTAGTAAGTAAAACAAAAAAAAAAAAAAAAAGAGAGAAAAACTTAACGATAAACTGACAACTAGCCTAATTATAAAACTGCTAAACGTAACAAACTAATGAAGATAATATATTCCACACTAAAAGTCACACATTGCTGCGTGCATGTACCAAGAAATGTAATTATCTAATTTGAGCTCTGATGCCTTTCGATATCTAAAACTCTTGTTTCTAACGACAAAAATACGTTTAAAAAGTTTGAAAACTCTCTTGATTTTTCTTAACAATTAACACACTCCGAGGATCGTCCGAATGTTAATTATTCGAGGCAAACCTGTTTATAAAAGTGTGAGACACTTACGTAATGAAACTTTCTTTACAAGAGAGAACTCGCTTTCTGCTCTAAAATAGTCCAAAGATCTCACTTACTAATATATAAGAAAATTCAATTCCTAATCAATCTTAAGGCTCATTTTATTGATAAAGTTTTTTTTTGTCTGAGGAACTATTGCTTTTCTTGAAGTAGCACTTTTTTCATCAATCTCCTCGATCACCGAATTAATTTTTTTTTTGTTTTTTGTTTTGTTTTTTTTTTGTTTTTTTTGTTTTTGTTTTTTTAAAATTATAATTACCTTCTCACAATCTCTATAGGTTTCTCTCTCTGGTATTGTTTATAAGAAACTATCGTATTGTCACCTATCAATGGTAACTCCTGCCACTTACTGGAATCTGGTGTTTCAAATTTCGCTTTCAGCGGATTTATTGAATCATAAATTTGTATCGGTGAACATGAAATCAATGAAGGATGTGATGATAAGACGACATTCTTATTTTCGCTTTTATAAGCCTTTATAATATCAGTTGCAGGTACGGTTGGTCTTCCGTCGTCGTCGTCGCTCATACATCTGCTACCAGATTCGGAGGGGAATTGTTGATTCGGATACGTCTCTGTTGTCTCCTTTGTCTTTTTTCCCTGCTTTGTCGTTGCTAGTTTTGCTTGAAGATCTGCGTTGTTCCTAAGTTGTTCCTTGTGTATATTGCTAATATGTCTTGACAGTATATAGCTATAACCGAATGGCTTGCCACAGAAGGGACATATGTACTGAGGCTTGTTCTCGTGTGCCTGCTTTCGATGACGCGCTAGACTTCCTTTGGATTTGTATCTTCTGTTGCAGATTTTGCAACTAAACTTATGTTCGGGATTTCCTAACTTGCCGCAAATATCGTCATTGACGTGACGGTTCCTAGAGTATTCGCACGCAAACTTTTTCTTGCATTTAAAACAGATAATCTTGGTCTTGGCATGCACGGAAGCCAATTCGTTAGAGATGGTAAGATCAGTTGCGACTGGCATCGGGGGCATCAAGTAGGAAGAGACTGACTTGAAATAATCAAAGGCCTTCATACCTGAAAAATTAAAACAAAAGCGTTAAGGAAGATCGTGATGGGATCGGGGCTTTAGAAAAGGCGAAAAAGGTTTCAGAAAGAGAAAAATAAATGTTTTATTATGATTTGAAAAAGGAATGATCAAGAACAGGTAGAAAGATATGAAAGATTTGAATTTAGAGAAGGTTTTAGCAAACAGACTAAAAGTTTGTTGTGATAAACACCGAAAAAATATATGTATGAATACTTGAATCGAACGAGAACCTCAGGCTTCATCTACAGCGATTGCAAATCGTACGCGGTTGCAAAAATGACGTAAGAAGTTGCATTCGCAAAATTCCCAGAAGTAATCACTGCGTTTTTTTGCGGTTGCAATCGTGCTCCTTATCATTCCAACTCTTGTACGATCAAAAACATGCAATCATTGTGAATTAAACCTCATCGGTAATAAAAAAATAAAAAAAAAAAGAAACTCTAAAATCAAAAGATAAACCGAAAGTAAACGCATGAACAGTTTTTAAAACTCAACGACGCATAGTATAGAAAAGATAAGTAAAAATTCAAAAAAAAAGAGAAAGAGAGAGAAAAAGAGAGAAAAAGTCAAAAAGTAGAAGAGATTTAACATGCAAATGTCGAGGATAACAAATATAGCAAGAAGAGAAAGGAAGGGAAAAACAGAAAAAAGATATATTTTAATAATATATTTTATACGTACACGTGGTAGCGATACGAAGGACGTATGGCTGCCAATAATGTCAAAAAGAAAATGTTTTTAGATACGATATATCGCGATAAAGAGATTTAAGGAGTAAAGATTTAAAACAACATTCTCTTCAATGTGAAAGTCGTATCGAAGATTGTCGGGAAGCAACATAATATAATTTTAATATTTCAGAAAGACTGATCGAATAGATCTTTATTGCATGCGTCTTTTAGTTACTATAAGTATTTTTATGTTGCATATAGTTGGATAGGTACGAAGTGCGTTAACAAGCGTCTACAATTTTTATTATTTTTATCTCTACAGTCCGATCGAATTGAAAGACCGGACCGCTTCGAGCATATGCGGTTTAAGCTATATACGGTACGGTCGGTGAATATTCTTCGTGTGTGGTGAACTTCGGGGGTCGTGCGCAAGGATCGCGGAGCGTTTTGCGGTACAACATATTATGCGATCACGCTACTTAATCTTCTAAGGTCGCTAAAGTTCTTCAACGCTGAACTCGCTACGTAACACTCTTCGCGAGAAGACTTATATCGTCTATATTATTACAGACACATGTCCAACGAGTTACTCTTCACGAAGACACCGTTAACAGAGTCATTTTGAGTTCTCTCTTCTTGCAGCGATGAGTTTTGCCGTCTTCTGCGAAGAGGCCTTTCACGTTTTTCCAGCCACAGGACAATCTTCGACGGCGATTTTTTTTCTTCACGTGACGATCTTCCGAACGGTTTTCTTCGGCGGCATGTGAACGCCGTGGCACTGCAACACGTGGCGACGTAAACTGACGTTCTGCGTGAAACTCCGATTGCACATGTAACAGGTGAAGTTCCTGCGGCCGCCGCATTCGTACTTCAAATGCTTGAACAGACTAGTCTTGATCTTGTAGCCCCGACCACATTGCGGACATTTGATAGCGAGATCCTCCTCCCTCAGATAATTCGAGTGCCGCGACTTTCGGTGTGGACGGACACGCAGTGTCTCACCTGAAACAATACGAAGACAAGAGTCGTGTTAGTCACGAGTTCACACTTTCGATCGAGATCGTCAGACGCGAGTCTTGACGATCGAAACCTTACCCACGCCTCTCTACACGTTTCGGTACATCCCACAATCTGAGAAAACATGCGGACCGAAACAAGAGATCGTCGGAAGCGCGATCTGTAGAGACTGTAGAATCTCGTCTGTTCGGTCGATGATCGATTGAGTAACTCGATGATACGAAGCGAATTCTACTTGGTCCGCTTTTTCTTGATGCCTGTCTGGGAAAGAAAAGGAAAACAACAATGAAGGGATAATCTAATTTTAGTAGGGCAACGTCCAACTACAATTACATTACCAAAGAAGCAAATTGCTTGTCTTCTTTTTATTGTTTTACAACAAATTTGCGTTTGGACAAAGTTGCTATGATTTCGGTGCCAATCTGCGTTTGAACAGATCTGCCCGAAATTTGTTGCCAATTTGTCGATAACAATACAATCGGCAGATCCGTTGAGAAAAAAAATACAGTCCTGACGTATCTAAACGATCCTTGATCAATTTTGCAGCCAATCTCAAATTGCAAATTGTCAGCAATTTGCTTACTGACACACTCGGAGAGTGATAGTTCACCTGGGTGGGATTTAAAGAGTCAATATTATGACGTTTTGTTAAGTGCCGTATCAGGGAACTTTTCTGAGTAAACGCCCACGGGCACAATTTGCACGGGAACGGACGTTTCCCGCCGCATTCATACATGACGTGTCTGCGTAGATTGCACCTCATTGTGTACTCTCTTCCGCAGTGACAGCCGAACATCTTCTCTCCTGCGTAAGTATAACCTGTCGAACGAGAAAAGAAAAATAACGTTACTCGAATGATGTATGCTGGCACGCGTGGAACATCAATTGTTAAGTTATTATTATTATTATTATTATTATTATTATTATTTAAGTAGAAAGTTTGATAGCAATAAATGTTTTGTAGACAGTTATTGTTTGTTCGTTTATTTATATTAGTTTAATATTAGTTTAATAATTAAACATAAATAACGCGATAACGCGAGAGACTCGCATACAAAACACGTGTCTGAAACTTAAGTCTGAAATTCCAAGTGCACATTTTCTACCGCGCGTAATCTAATCTTTGGAATAAAAGAGTTTTTTGGTATAAAATCTCTTCTTCTTTGATATATCACATATATATTCTAGACGACGTGACATATATCTTCTTTAGACGTTCTTTCGACGTTATCTTCAATGTCGTCTTCTTGTAGAGAGCTATCTCGCCTCTTCTCACTGGTAGACGAGTCGATTGCAAACCTTCGAGCTGTTGTATCTCTTTTTCACAGGAACGACGACGTTGTGATGATGCGTCAGGTGTCGGCGCAAACTGACGTTCTGCGTGTACTTGTTCGGACAAAGATGACAAGAGAATCTTCGTTGACCGCCGCACTCGAAGCGCACGTGTCTCGCGAGATTGTGCTTGAGCGAGTATTTCTTCCCGCACGTGGAACACTGAAGGGCCTGATCTTCGGCGTTGCCGGAACGGCGTCTCGTTCTGATCTTCGCGGCGACTTCTTTTCGGCCATAGAGAGTTTCGAGCGGACGTAGATTCTCGTAACCTGAAAACAAAAGAACGTTCGTGCGCTGATCAGTATCGCCGTACGCGAAACGAGAATTGCTCACCGATCTTCTGCTCGTTCTACAACGTTTATCAAAGTCTGGTTGATAAGACCTCGAAGCGATCGCTGTGGCAAATCGTGCTGTCCTGTTTTATATTCCGTCTCGAAGAGAAATGTCACGTAGACATGTTACTTACGTGTAACACAAAAATTTTTATACTTACGTGAACGTCGTTGTTGCATTTCGTTCATTCGAAAAGAAGAGTTATTTCGAAGTTTCAGCTGTTTATCTCGGGAGTAAAAACGCGAATGACAGCAGGATTAGATTCTTAAAAAATTGTTCCCATAACTTTTACGTTAAGCGAGATCTGTTTTACACGTCGAGATCTAAGACAAACGTGAGTCTTAAATTTCGTCAGCGAAAAATCATCCTTGTGTTATTTCAAGAATATAATCGTGCGTCATTTTATTCCGCACAATTGCAGATTTTCAAACAAGACAGATAAAAGAAAATACAAACTACTTTTGGAGAAAGAAAACCTCGAGATTATATAGTACGTGCGTTACATTTATTTTTTAATAATATATAAAATATTCCTAAATATCGATTTCAAGTCAATCGCGCGAGCGCGCGGGAAATATTGTTTCATATAAGCATACAACTTTACGTGAGTTTTTTTTTATAGAAGACGTATTTTACTTTTTACACAGCGCACACACACAATGTAATTTATTAATTATCTATAAAACCGCGAAAACCGAATCCAGCCCAAAATCCAGGATGTAGATGGAATAAATTATAATAAAAAACGTGTAATTAAGTGAACGTTTCGATTTATTCCATCTACATCCTGGATTTTGGGCTGGATTCGGTTTTCGCGGTTTTATAGATTATTTCCTTCGTGCTTTTTCATTATTATTATTTATTAATTATCGCAGTTTTGTGTGTGAGAAATAAAGAAAATTTATACGTTGGACTGAAAGAAAAAAGGTATATATAAAAGTAATCGATCATGCTAATTGAAATGCAATCATCCTGTCACGAATAAAGCTCACTTAATGATACTGTTAGTCAACGTCCATGTAAAAACAATATCAGTAATCTTCCTACAGAAAAATATACGAAATAGAAATATGCATCTGTTTCACACCATCATGCGCCATGAAAGGATTAGTGTTAAACTCCGTTAATCGAACAAACGCGTTTCTTTATCGTCGAGACGATTTTCTTTGTGATGTACATGAGAAAAAAACCGATATGTAGATTGTGCGTTTTGTATTATAGTGGTTCATTTCGTGTTTATGTGTCATTAAGATTCAGAGAGCTCGCTTGGCATATGAAAGATCGTCGACTTGTTTGCGGTGGCACGAAGACGTTGTGAACATTCATCATGTGTTGCCGCAACTTCACGTTCTGCCGGTATCTCTGCGGGCACAGCGTGCACGCGAAGTGCTTATGTCCGCCGCATTCGAATCTCAAATGCCTTATTAGATTGTGCTTCAACCGATACGATCTGTTGCACTGATGACAGGTAAATCCGGGGTTTGTGTTGCTATTGCTCTCTAGTAAATTGTATTCTGTTCTGCGCGATGTGTTCGCCTCACATATGTTCCTTTCCGAGTACTCTGCAAAAAAGAAACCAAAAATAATCAATTAGTAAAGAGTGCGGCAAACGCAAACAGGGTCTCTAAGCAACATCGAGAAGCAACCCGCAGAAGTATTCCTCTCTGCGTATCCGACGAAAATAATTTTTTCTCTCGAAGACCAAGGAAGAGGAAGCTAACGGCGTACACAATCGTCTATCAAAATTTTATTTGCGTATATGTTACATTTGAACAAAAAAAGAAACTTGTCAAATGAAAAAAAAAAGAAACCTTATCTGTCAAATATTTCGTTGCGTTTTTTTTTGTATAGATGTGGTTTTTTTATTGTTTTTTTTTTTTATTTTTTTTTTATTTTTCTTACTATCTTTTTATATTTCTATATCGACTATATTTATATTTGATAAACCGAGATGCAAGTAAATAAATTTTGACATTATTCCCGTTTTTGTCTTTGCTTGTTTGTTTGTTTTTTTTTTCTTACATACAACCGCGCATAATATTGTCTCGTAAATACATATTATTTTACTTAGAACAAACAACATACAACACTCCGTTCAGTTTTTGAAAAACCTAAAAATTTCTAAGTATAATTAAATATAATCAAATTTAACGAAAATAATAATAAATTTTTTTTATTAATTTTATAAACGCTTATATATGCTCCTCAATCCGTTAATACTTCTCATATTTTTATCACATATGCTATATCACATGTAAATATTTATTCGATATTTATGTCCTATATGGAAGATGTGATCTCGTTCATCGCAACATTATTATGAGCTAGGAATACTTCTCTGTACAGTACTGCGTTATCTCAACTCGTTGTCAAGAACGTCGATACTGTTTTTTTTTTTTTTTTTTACTAATATAGATAGTTGAAGCTAAATGTGCGGAAGGATGCGTTTTGGTACCGAGAACTTCGGCGGCAGATAAATGCTGTGCTGGTGCAGAAGATGACGGCGCAGACTGATGTTCTGCGTGTAACTGGACGGGCATATGTGACAGCGGAAGTTCTTCTGACCGCCGCATTCGAATCTCATGTGAGTCCTCAGATTGCGCTTCACCTTGTACGTTCGTCCACACTGCGGACATATCAGTAGCGGCGAATGTACAGCCGCGTTCTGCGGCAAGTAACTCTGAGAGTTTGCGTCTTTGATCCCATCGTAGGTCTCGAGACCTGCAAACGAGAAAGAAGAGCGTTAGAGTGACTCTTCGCGTCTGTGCTTCCGCACGATTTGACGACGTGACTCTGAAACCGAGTCTTCTCTCCTCTAGCGGACGGAACAGATACCTTGAGAAACACTGAGACAAGATTACGAGCACATTTTTCAGAAAAACGTTTTGCACATATGTATAAATACTCAAATATCATCTTAATAATTCGCTGATTACACACACATTGCATTCACGAAGAAACATGTGTTATCATATTCAGAGGGTAATAAAAAATAACGAGCGTGTAGATTTCAAAAAAAAAAACCACTTGTTTTTCGCAAAAAATGGATGATTTATTATTAGATACTATTTTTTTTTTAATCTTCTAGCGTTAGAGATTTATTTTCATCATACTATACACACGCAGTTTAAATACTTAGCACTAGTAGAGGTAACCAAAGAAAATCCGCACATTCGTAAGATCAAGAAATCCTTTCTCTTCTTTGGTTCGTAATATAAATAAAAATATATTTCATATCGCTATTAGAAAACAGTGTAAGATCTAATCTAATCTATATCTTGATTATATGGTATATTTGTAATTACATGTAATAATTCTATATTATTTCTTAAAATGAAAATAGATTTTACATGTAATTATAATATCACATTCTCATTTTTTTTACAAAACAAAAACAAAATTAAATATAATACATTATCCTAAATGTTCTCTTTTAATTATTACTCCCCGCTTACAACTGACACTTTATCTCATTGATTGAATCGTAAAGTGGATTCAGTTGGCGCAAACCACACACCTAAATTTCCGTCACCTCTGACTTTTAGTATATTCCTCAAAACAATTTTACAATTTTTACAAATACAAAATACTCGCGTGGAAATGAAAAAGATTTCTCGTGTAAAATTCAATTGTAATTTCGTTGTTTTTTTTTGTGTAATTGTGCGAAAAAAATCGCCACAAACGTTCGTCATCTACAAGTGTACATCTCTAACTACGAAAACCAAAGTACTCTAGTTTTTCTCTTTACACATCACTTAACAAGTAAAACTTCATCTCTTTATTCATTTCTTACAAACTAAGTTTTCCAAATTTCGTCAAAGCAGTTTCAAAGTAATATGCGCGTAACACAAGAGTAGGTAAAATCATGTCTATTGTACAAATCATAAATAGTACGCGTCACATGTATGAAAATAACAAAAAAGGCCAACTCTACTGCTCTCATGATGTTGTACAGAAGAAAGTTCAATGCTTCGATCGCACATGGCGATCCAGATTGCTCTTCTGAGCGAATCGGCCCTTGCATATGGGACAGATGAACTTCGGCTCCACGCCGCACTCGTACTTCTGGTGACGCCAGAGAGAGGTGAAGAACGCGTAAACGCGATTACACCTCGAGCATACGTGCTTCTTCTTCGTGCGTTTTCTCTCCAGATCCTCCGTGGACGCACGCTCGTACGGTTGCCGGCCTTGATTGCATTCAAACGCCTTGTGCCGCAGCAACGAAGCTTTCAGAGCAAACGTCCGGCCGCAGTCGTTGCAGAGATACTTACGAGGACCTGATCCGATTCTACCGCTCTCGCTCGACGTCATGGAGCGCAATCGTCTGGAGTACATGGCGATTCGCGAAGACGACGGCAGGGTCGGGACCGTCCAATTGGCCGAGCTGTATCCCGCACCTGCGAATCAAGAAGACACAGAGATGAAGAGTAAAGCTGTAATGGCGAAGAATTTGAGTTCGCACAAGCGAACGTCGGTAGTCAACTAGTGTATCTGGAGAAGCAATTACAAAATGAATACGATAGAAAGAAAACATTCGACATCAGTAAATATAACGCGTATTCTTGTGATTACAGACGGTATGTACAAATAAACGCGGGTTATTTACGAAATAGTTTGTTTGATTGAAGAGAGAAAAAGGCACGTGTGCACAATCAAGGGAAATCTTTATTTTATTTTATTTTTTTTTTTTTAAGTTCAATCAAATATTAAATTATTATTTGTTAAATATATTAAATATTTTTTTATTTACATCGTGAATAGTAAATGTATATATATATATTATTGACATACACGTATTTTCTCAAACATATTTTGATTAAAACTGAGTAACAACGCTGTGCGAGGATCGTGATGTAAAGCTTTTTAAATTATATGTATATATATCTCTTTCTCATAACGTACTATAATTACATATTATAAAAATTTTAAATCAACATTACAGAAGTCTCTCTTGTGTAATAATAATGGAATATATGTAAGAGTTTTATAGGAGCTATTGTCCATAAAGGGGATTCCTTGGCGCAATAAGTTTCGCCTATATTACGCGCTTCACGATAATTCTGATTCTCTCGTTTTCGATCTGCAAATGCAATACACACGAGAGTGAACGCTCGAAAACAATTTATTTACATGAAAAAAATTTTGTTTCACAGAGCGTACACCCTAAAGATTTTTTAATAATAATAATGAGAAGGTTTTTATCACACGTTGCGAAGGAGTAGCAGTTTCGATAATACAAAATTAAAAATTGGAATCGGGAATTTTTGCTGCAGTAATCTCTGCGCAGACTGAGCAACGATTCAATTCGACTTGCCTAAGTAACACTTATATAACGCTTATATGACGTTTTCCAACAGTAAAAGTGACTATACAATTATCCAAAAAATTGTTTACGCACAGTAATACAATACTTTGTTTTTTTTTTATTTACGTAGTGGAATAAAATTGTCGCTTTCTTTGAATAACACATAAAACTTCAGTAACTAGTTCTGTTCTATAAAACTGAAAATAAACCAGGAAGTTTGGTGAATAAAACACGCGTTCATGTTGCGAAAACGCTTCTAGGCCAGATATTACGGCCGTGAACGGAAGGATTAACAGTACGTATCTAAGAGTAAACCGTCTGGTTTATTTGCCACAATATACTTATTACGTAAATAAAGTTAAATTATTGTGTGGAGCACAAAAAAATAGATGGTGAATGTTTGTTACTCAATAAGAATGAGCCAGAGATAATACTACAAAAGTCTCGGTGCTGCATTTATATAAATAACTAATATTCCTCTTTAAAATAAGTAAATAAACAAAAATAATTAAAATAACAAATTTTAAATACATTGTAAACAGTAATTTATATAACAAATAAAACTATCTCTGTATTGTCATCACGAAGTTGCAACGATATTAAAAGCTTTCTGACTATATCTGGAAATATATATTTACACGATAATTTTGCACAAAAATTAAGTAATTTAACAGTAAATCTGTTCGCCGACTTCATGTACAGAAGAAATTTGTTCCAAACAATTTACATCATGACTCGTAACACGATAAAATATTTCTAATAGTTTACTGAAGTTAAAGATTTTGTCCGAAATCGTAAACGTTGAACGCGGTAGCGCCATGCACTTGAAAGTTCACGTCAACGTCAGCGGGCACCTCAAAGACCTGCTGATGGCCGCCGTACTGCTGGTTCTGCTTCAGAACGTGCTGATGCCGCGCCAGTATGTGCTTCGTCAGACTGTCCTTATACCTAGTTCTGTGCTGACAGAAGGAGCACTTGAACTTGGGTTCGATTCCGCACTCGAACATGTGATGACGCTTCAAGTGGTGCTTGTGCTTATACGCTTTGCCGCAGGTATTGCAGGTATGCTTATACGTTATATTCTGAATGTCTGAAACAGAAAAAAAATTTATCGTCGATTAGTGCGGCTCGATTTTGTCGTTTTTCGGAACAACGTGACAACTCCGTCGCTTCCGGGAGCGATTTTGGATGAAAGGGAAAATCTCCGGATTTTTTTTTGCGACATTTCTCATTTCTTGCGGTACACCCATTTATCTCTTATATGTTCTTAGTGCAACGATGAATTTGGTATAATATAAAAGTCAGTGATGTGTCAACATAAATAAAATATAAAACGATAAATTATCACTTAAATTAACGACAATAAAAAGAAAATGTATCCGTTCACAGAACACTCATATTATTCTCCACTTTGCTAGATTGAATCTCACTTACCTTTTCGTGACTGTTAATCGTGATAAGTGATAACATATCGTCTCATTCGTCGACTTAGACTACGTGTTATTTACGAATAGAACAATGGAACGAAGAAAACGAAAGGATTCAAAAGAGAACTGATGAAATAGAATCACACAACGAGTTTCACGTGATAGACTTGGAATAAATAGCAGATTTTATTAGACTTCTTTTGTTTGTTTTTTTTTTCAGGCAGCAATCGAAATTTATCTTAGGTCTTAGATCTAAGTGACAGTCGAGTGTCTCTCTACCTTGTAGCTCTATTCTTGAAATTGTATAAATAAAATTTACACAGGTCGTAAGTGATTCAAACACAAAACGCGTTCGATTTACTTCGATCGATGATATAACTAAGAGAGAGAAATACATGAATTTCTCATATTCTAGACACATAGCTTTAGAATACATTCACTTCTTAGGATTCGCAAAATAGTGAGAAGAGTGGAGAATCGTCTCGTAGAATTTTTCCGTGAAGATTCGTCGAATGAGTAACGTCGACGGACTCGCTAGAAGATCGACAACGTTACGCAACAGGCCGAAAAGAAATTCGTGTTTTCACGAATCTCGACGTGTGGATCTGTGGAGAAAGGAGCGGGATATCCTCGTGACAACAGTGTTCTGTTTAGCGTGCTTCATCATGTGCACCTGAAGATACGACCTGTAGGTAGCTCTGTACGGACAGATGGTGCACTGATGCATCGGCTGCTTGCCGCATTCGTTTATCACGTGCCGCTTGAGATTCTTCAGCTGATGATAACGGCGGTCGCAGTTGTTACAGGCAAAACCACCCTGACCGCGACTCCGGCGCAGTTTCAGTCCTTGCCGGGTCACGTAATAGCACATCTTTGTGTTATCTGTAATCACGGAGAACAGTTTATTAATATCGGAAGGAGCTCGCCCGATCCTCGGTGATCGAAAGAACGGATTCGTTAATCTTCCGAACATCCTTTCTTGCGAAAGCGGACGAGATCTTTCGAAGAGAAGCGAGTAAAGCTAACCAAAAGTGTGGAAAAAGACGAGAAAAACACTGTGTTTTGAACTACTAGATCGCACAGTATTAACGTGATCGAACAACCAGCCGAACGACAAGTGTACTTAAACATATAAACTATCTATCGTATTAAACAATTGTACATGAAGAGTGCCGAATGAGAGCATGCAGACACAATTATACATAATATTATCAAATGTGTATCTCTCTCTTTGAATCAGGAATTCTTGAAATAAACGTGCTTCGATTCATTTGCATCGCACATTTTGCTCACTTTAATCTATAATTGTTCGTCAACAATTTGCTCGTCATCGTCTCTTCAGAAAAACACAGTGACAACATCTCTTTTTTATTCGCCGTATTGTCTACATATTTCGAAAAATGTCAGTAAGAAAAAATAAGATGTTACGATCTTGAAAGGAGCAATACAAGCTGTTGCTAGAGAACAATGTAATAATTTGTTATTCTGACATTAGCAACACAAACGTCTAATTTTCCATTTTCTAATATATTTTTTGTTCCTGCACAATTTTTGATCGCTTCAATCTTTTTTTTTTAACACACTTTTTATTTATACGTTTATTTTATTTCACGCAACATTCTTCCACACAAGTTTCTGTTACCGACACTTCCGTGTTTTTTATTCATTAAAAATAACGCAATCTCTCAAAATATGTACAGTAACAACATGTTACACATAGTTACGTATAACGACGACACATATATAGCGCGATAAAAGAATTAAATTTATTATACATATAATATTTTTATTGATGTGTTAAGTTTCACAGAGAGTAGTAGAAGAAAGAGTAGAAAAAAAAGAAAAGAGCGCAGAACACCGAGCAGAACGCGTACACTAACAGGCGTCAAACTGCACCTAAAACCTACCTTAAAGATCTAAATCTAGCAGAAAAAAAGTGCAATTCTTAAACAAAACCTAGCAAAAAAGAAACTAATTCGGAAATAAAAAATTTATAAATAAAACAAAAAGATACACATTCACGCGCGCGTGAGCGTGTGTGTGTGTGTGTGTATACATCACCCGTTTCTACGTTCATATGATTTTCCACAAACACTCGGGGGTGATGTATACTTGCACACAAAATACATTTGCACAGAGTCGACGGATCAATTGAAAACTGATGATGTTTCTCTCGTCGATACAAATTGCTTAAAAAGCCGAGACAGAAAACGAGTAAACGAAACGACAGAGAACATTCGTTGAACCGAAACAACGCGCGCGCTACGGATAAGAACTCGGATACCGAAGCAGCAGATCCCGATGTACGTGCATGACGTGTTTCTGTATGTCGGCTCTGTACTTGCTGCAGCGATGGCAATAAGGACACTTGTGCTGCGGCGCCTTGCCACACTCAATAATGAGATGCCGGCGCAGAGATCTCCTGATCTTGTAGCATCGGTTGCAACGAGGACATTGGAAGCCCTCCTTCGTTAACTCGACCCGCCGGAAGTCTTGCTCGTCCTGCTGCCGGGTGATCGTCGCAAAGTCGATCTCTTCCGCAATATCTCCCAAACGCCACTCTGAAAGGATTTACATGCCCGTTAGATGCGGGAATTCGCTCGTGCAATTATCGCCGTATTAAATCGCAAACGTCGAGTTACTTGCCAAGACATCCATATTGTCGGTGTTTCCTCTGATTTGACGCAAAATTAAAAAAAAATTTTACTTCGTACATCTCAGATCTCCGATAAAAATACAGACGTATTATAGTGACACAAAAAAAGAAAAAACAAGCACATCGCACACATAATCCTATACAAGATGATGGACAATGACCGAGATTTAAATAGGTAATTTAATGGAAACAAATATTTTTGTCTACGTGAGCTACAACGTTATGTAATATACAAGATACTACAAAAGACTGACAATCAAAGTAAAACGTTAAATGCAGTTAATGCGTGGTTTCTGAAAAATTGTTCATCAAGAAGAAACGAATTACAATTTTTTTTTATTGACGTAAATAGACGTATATTTGTTATAATACTGTGTGTTCACACGCAGCGCGCACATTGGTTGTTACATTTTACAACGAACATACAGTAAAAAGTATATATTACTATTTTATGTAAGCGTGCAATGTTTCTATGCCTTTCTTATTGTCGAACGTGCTGCGAAAATGGAGTTATATATATAAATACTGATGTTATTTTATCGTCGAATTGACGCACGCTACGTTCGTCTTCGATAAACCTAAGTTTTTAACGAGTAACACAGGCATTTTTGTGCGATCGGAATTTTCGTTCTTATCACGGGTATTTTAATATAAAAAACATTCTATAACGTACTGACTCAGTGTTGTTTCATAGCTCACACTTTGGCATTGAAATCTTCGGTTTCTCTGTTGCGTTGAAGAGAGCGGAAAATACTAAGTGAAAAAAATTGTTCGTTCACTTTGTAAGGTTTGAGTATTAAAAATGAAACAGCGCTTTTCATATACGCATTATCTACCAATAAATTTTTATCTAGTTGCTATATCGGAAGATGTCGCAATATATGTCTTACAAAATGCAATATGTATACACGTTACACACAGGGTTGATAACCGAGATTTGTGCATCCTACACCCATGGAATGTCGTTGACGCGTGTGAAAATTATCAATGCTTATAAAAATATAGACTATTAGTGCGTGTCATCGAAAAATAAACTCGCTCGTCAGCGATACTCTCATGAAATCTTATTTTTTGTTTGCGAGAGAAGAAGGATAGGACGATACTGTGAAGAAAACAGCGTGTCAAAGTCTATGTGCCTGGCAGTTAGTTGGAAACATGTAACGTTGAGAAACGCAAGTTGAGATATAAATCATTAGATAATTCAGAATCACGTCTCAATGACGACGTAAAGTTTGTGCGTGAAATTCAAAACCTGTACAATTAAAATATAATTAAATGCAAAAAAAAAAACGATAAGAGAACTAAGGCAATATTATTTTCTACATATTATGTATTAAAAAAATATATAATATAATGTATATAACTATATATATATATATATAACTATATACACAATGCAATATAAATAATAATATATATTGAAAAACATTCAATATATATTATGTATTACATATTGTACAATTATATGTTTTGTTTATCGTAAACATAAACATACACGTAAGATAAGTACTATATTTTTGGAATACTGTGCAATTTGTATATGTCTCATACACAAACGTATTTTACCAAAAACATACATAGAAAACAAATATTCTCGTTCCTATAAACAGCGTAAATTCTGAATTATCTCCAAAATATAATATTTTTGAGATAATGAAAATATTTTATATCAATTTTATGTAGAAATTAATTTCTGGCATCCATCGAAGATGACTTGGCGTTAGACGCGGCATACAAGTCCGCGGCGTTCAGCAGCTTCATGTGCCTGCCGTTCAGATGGGTGTTCAGACTCGATTTGTGCTTCGTCTTGTACGGGCACAGAGGACAGTGAAATTTTGGTTCCACGCCACACTCGTGTTTCAGATGCCGCGCCAGACTGGAGTAGTAGTTGTAGATCTTACCGCAGTTCTTGCAGGGATAAGTCACCCTCTGACAGTTCAGGTAATTCACTCCTTGCGTATCTGAAAAACAGAAGCATACAGGGACGACTGGTTAGTAAAAATTGCACGTGGACACACGATGTTCTTCCTCGTGAATGTTCGTGCATAGCGTGCGGATAGAGGAAGATGACGGAATCTTCGACGATGTCTAGAATCTATAGCTGAGTCTAAAGATTCTCGTTTAGAAGACGCGTCCGGGAAAAACGCACATTTCGTTGCAAACGGGACT
This sequence comes from Pseudomyrmex pallidus, assembly GCA_014825455.1. Classification (NCBI taxonomy): domain Eukaryota; kingdom Metazoa; phylum Arthropoda; class Insecta; order Hymenoptera; family Formicidae; genus Pseudomyrmex; species Pseudomyrmex pallidus. The sequence continues at coordinate 27,185 of QVNV01024140.1, read as the reverse complement.
GTCCTGTACAATTTTCATAAAGCGTATTTTATTTTTCGCAGGAGAGAAATGCGTTTCATGCCGAAAAACATGATAAATTTGAGAACATGTTATTCTTCAAAAATTAGTTAGTTAGTTCTTTTTCTTAAATATGTACAGCAAGGAAATTGCCATAAACAAAAATCTGCTGCAAAAACAAAAATATATTTAGCAATAAATATAAATTATCAATACTTAACACGATAAGTAAGTTCACTTAAGTATTTCGCACACATAACATTGTTTCGAATATCAGCTGTATGGCGTTCTGACAATTAACGATTAAAAACTTAGCGAACTATGTATATGTGTGTGTATATATACACACACACACACACACACATATATATATATATATATATATATATGTGAAAACAGTAAAATAAACAGTTTTATTTTTTATCATAATAACATATACATCTGTAAAGAAATGCTTCTTTGCATCTCATCGCCATAGAAATTCTTTCCGATTACATGCTTTACCACGAAGTAACCAGGATGCTAGCCGTGTTTCTCTGTAACAAAACTACACTAGTTATTAGTAAATTATTTGTTTGGTGCAAAAATAGTTTCGATCAAATATTTCGATTGTCAAAAGATTATTTTAAAATTAAGATTACTTTAAAATCACTCTGAAAGACATTAACCATCAAGAAGCGGAAGAATAATACAAATAGAAAAATTATTTTCACATATAACGTAATAATAATTTATTACATATTCATTTTCCAAAATGTTTATTTGTGCTTTATATTCTGCGTATAGAAATTTGTATCTTTACATGATGCTCACACATACTACCAACCAGTTATAATATATATATCTCTAGATTACCGTATAAATAAAATAAAAAGAGTAAAACCTGTTACTTTATATATAACAATATAAAGAAACATTTTATTTTTCTTTTCTTGATATTCTTAGGTGTTTAGTCATAATCGTTATTTTTATTAAAAGAAAGGAATAGTCGCCACCTCTTCTCTCCTTATATACACGCATATCACAAGATATAAATAGCAACAATATCAGACATCAATTTTGCATCAACATCAATTATAGAAAAATATTATTATTCATATAATTTAAGTATAAATTAAGTATAAATAATAATAACAACTTTCTCTCTATAAAAAGATAGATCTCAATCTTTTTTGAGATCTATCTTTCATCTTAAAAAAACTGTTAGGTACGCTTAAAAAATTACCAATTGATGATTCCATCACGAACATTTCCACGAACACTAACAATCTGAGGATTTAATCCTTCGTTTCCTGTGTGTCTTAATCGGTTCATAAAACCGATTTTTATATATCGATGTATAACCGATTTAGGTATGGAGTATATCTGCGCGGCTTTTCTCAGAGACATTCCGGCCTCGACAGCCATGATGGCATTTCTCACGACTTCCGGCTTGTGAAATCTTCTCTGTCTCTTCTTCCGTCTAATCCCGTAAGCAGGTTGTCCTGAAACACGCAAAAAGACAAATAGAGCACATCGTACTTAAACGTTGCGTCGTGTCTCTCCGCGTGAGAAGGAGAGAAAGAAATAAAATATTAACAAAAATCACAGTATGAAATAAATAACATTTAGTGAGATAACTTCACTGTTATTTCAAAAGTTTTTGTAAAATAAACCACCAAAAATTCAGAGAAACAAAGCATTAAATAAAAATATATATGGAGTTCTATCCACATGTCAAAAGAACGATACATTTATTGTAAGTCATTATTGCAATAAGATCACAAACAATAACATAAAATATTCTTCTGTATATTGCACACATTATATTACTATATACATAAATTAATAAACTTTACAACGTTTTGCTAATTCATAACGAAATCCTGCACGGTTCTTATCTAAAACAGAATTTATTCCGTAAATAACAATAGAAATGATAAAAAATATCTGCACAAATGATTAAAAAAAAAAAAAACCCGACCTGTCAGATCCTGGGTTGAAGCAGCAGTCGAGACATTTTCGGAATGAAGTAAACGTTTTGCTTTTTATTGTAACATCAAATACGGAAACACTTATTCTTAGAGCGCGAAACGTTTCTAATGATAGATAATATATTTATATCGGATGCGTGTTGTCCAGCACTGTTGTCTCGCAGGAATTAGTCCCTTCCGCATTCGCGTGGATCCTCTTTATGTGTGACTTCAGATTCCACTTGCGATTGCTCTTGTAGCTGCAGTACGGGCAACACTGCGCCTTCGTTTGGCCGCAGGATGCCTTGGTGTGCTCTACCAGATGATGCTTCCACCGATACGACTTGGAACATTTCGAACACTTGTATCTACCCGTGATTTGGTCCACGTGTTTGAATCTGAATTTGCGTTCGACGTTCCTGTTGCTTATCTGATAGTTGTCCCATACGAATGAACCTGAAACACAAGAGCCAGTTCGTCATAAACGCGTTGAAGACATTGAACGTTTCTGACACACCCGATATCTGTGTTTCACTTAAAATATTTACATCTAAGCGGCATGCGATGAATATAATATCGAGACCTTTGAACACAATTCATACCTATGTATTTAAATAAAAAACTGAAATTATTGTGATGTCCGTGTTAATAAAAAAAATGCTTGTCATTATTCTATGAAACAATGAAAGAAGATCTCGTCCATTTATCTCCTCTAATAACACTTGAAATCCTGTTGTAATTTGTATAAAAAATGTAGCGGTGTATAAAAACTAAACATTGCTATATAAAATCGTCATTCAAGCTGCCAGTCTGATAACGACACTCGTCACAGAGAACATTCAGAGCAGAGTAAAACCTAAAATAATAGATAACGAAATCAAAGCAGATAAAAAAATACCATAGTTTAAAAGTATCCGCGAATAAAATAAAATGCAATTTGTTTTTCTGTCAGTGACGAAGATTTATCTTAAAAACTCGAAGAGAATCTGAGAGAAAAATGTAAAATGCAATATAAATTCACGTAACGAGAGGATATAGTTCAAAGTATATTCTCGTGACTGCAAATATGTACACAGGTATTTATTTAGAAAGCAAACGAATGCGAGACATCGTTACACAAACACTTAATCGCTGCGTTGAGACGCAGCCGACCGCGCGACATGTCACTCAATCTACCGATCTACTGGATAAAGTACATTAGCGACACATGTCTCGTAGACGGGTGGTTCATACGATGTGTGGTTCATCATCTATGTCACTGTGTATGCCAAATATCAGAGTTATCATATATTACACATAAGAAATTTTGCAAGTGAATTTATGTAACGAGCATCAATACGAGTTTCTTTTTCATCGCAGTAAACTAGGTGGAAGTCTGTGAATTTTCATCGTAGTGTGCACCTACATCAAAATTTCTCTCTCAATCCTCGATTTCTGAAAAAACAAAAAAAAACTTCGAAACTTGTGTCTTCTCCTGCTTGCGAGGCTACCTGCGATGTAAGCCCGTGTGTATGCTTCGTTACATTTTAATCGACTCGGTAATCGCCTTATTTATTTATTTCGTCTTCTAGATAGGAAACAATGTTGAAGTGTTTTTTTAACTTTCAATTTTTTTTTTTTTTTTTTGATAAGTGATTAATGTGATTTATGGGACGATATGGCGCTTCGAATACCTGACGAATAATTCACCTACGATCTACCATAGTATCTACCATAGTATCGTTTGTTGTTGTCTCATTATTGCACGATGTTGTAAAAACAGTCCGGTAAATGAAAACTAGGGTCGTGCGGTACAAAGCTCTAATATACCAATGTTTTTTTTTTTTGTTTTTTTGTTTTTGTTGTGTTTTTCTTACGTTAGATGAAATCGTGTTAGAGGCCACGTTACGCATTCTTAATCTCTACCGTGATTACATCGTCGTGAAACGAAATTTAAGCGCGCCTGACGCGCTTAATTTGTATGGTATACGCTTATTTGTCAGTACGTCAATAAATGTAAGTAACTGCCATCTAAAGTCCGCTACACCACATGGCTAAGTGTAGTTGTTTGGAGTTAGCATGAATTTACAATCAAATTGCACTATACTCGAGCAGTCTATAATGCACAACAATCGACGGTACAAGGACACATTACTCTAAACGCGTTAAAAAAACGACAACTCCACATATCCTCTCGATCTCTTTTGAGAGAATTCACGCTCGTTTCTTAAACCTACATGATGATTTGACTTCATTGGGATCATTACATTAGTCTTCAATGACCGCCGTATTTTCTGCAAACACTTTTCTTTTTTTCTTTCGGCGGTTGTACTTACGACTACGTTACGCGATCGATATCTCGTTTTTTTAGATTCGCAGTAATACAAGATCGCGGAGAGTTTCCCTCCCTCCCCCCACTACGCTCGTAGCAGATCACGTGACTACTTTTTTTTTATTTTTTTATTTTTTTTATACAAATCGCAAATCGAAGAGGTGACGTGATAGCAAACACGTGATCCATTAGAACATATCGCGGGAACAACCTCGAGTGGTTAAAGAAAAAAAAAAGTCCTATGATCTTTTATTACTGATTTTAGGTGGTAATCAGACTTTTTCGCCACACACTTCACGCACATATTGTTCTCACACACACGTACACGCACGAACATATGTAGTAAAATACAAAATTGTAATAAACAATATATCGGATATTGTTTATCGCACCAAGAGTGAGCAGAAAACTTATATAAATAGAAAGTTTTCTCTCTCTCGGAAGAATGACACTTTTATTTAAAAAAAAAGTTCTCGTTTACAAGAATAGCAAAAATCTTTGGTTAAAATTGAAAAATATCAAGTCTTTTAGTTTAGCTACATCTCTACAAGTACGTCAGAAAATATCGATCACTCTTGATACGATCACACTTAAAAATCGTTCTTAATTAATTTATCATAATTGCATATAATTTAACTTATATACTATATATACATTTAAGCAAAAATTTCTACAAAAATGTGTATCACTTTGTTGTAAAATATAAAAAAAAAAAAAAAATAGAGTACACGTTTTATTAATCTTCAAAATAGCAAATAGTTCATCCGAACTTCTAAGAGAAAAACTTCAGAAAAAGAAAAAAAAACAGCCTCTGGACTAGATTTTGTTCATTCAATTTGTGCAATTGCATCTACGTTGAATTCCTCATGTCGAATGATTTCTTCAGAAAGAAGTAAACGCGTAGCATTTCCATCCTTACGAGCTAAAAATAAAGAGAAAATAATCTAAAAAAAAAATTTTTTTTTCACAAGTGCGAAACGATCGCACGAGAAAAATGCGACTTAAGAGCTAAAGACAGTCGTAGATCGCTCGCGCACAGTCTTGAACGACAGCATACAAAGTCTACGATACTTAGACCATACGTTTATTGATATGACGCGCGTCATATTAAATGACGGTTTGACATCTTATGCGTTTTTTGTCTTCTCATGAAAAAGAGAATCGACACTTCCGCGGTTTTGCGAAGCAATCACTCGAATAAACGCTGTACAACACACACACACACACACACACTCGTTATTAATTGGCTTCTTGTTCTCAAACGTAACACACATCAGTTCTCTCTCTCCTATCAGATATAAGGGCATATTCGTGAGAAACTACAGAAGAACATTTTCGCAAGACATACAAAGTTTATCTGACCGTCTCGAGAAGTTTTTCGCAGCGAAGCGCGCTCTTCTTTCCGCAAGAAGAAGAAAGCCGTCATTGCGAAGACTTCGAGAGAACGAGGGACGTCGTCGATCAGAGAGAGACAGGAACGTTGCACGGGCGTCTTACTTGATGTTGTGCACCGAGAGCAGGTGCTTGAGGAAGCTAGCTTCGATCCGGGATCGGTACGGGCAGTACTGGCAGGAGAAATGTGTCTCGAAAGTAACCATGCCACAACCCATCTTCAGGTGCTTTCGCAGATTCGACGCCCACGAGTACATCTGGCCGCAGCGGGGACACACGTGCAGTCGCGGCCTCACGATCGGGAAGAGGGGCGCGTCTGTAAAGAAAGGTTCGTTAGAGCGCGCGATCACGGAGGCCGCGCGAGACGATCGTCATCGAGCTCCCCTCAACGCATTACCCTCGTCGAGGTAAAAAGAAAACAAAAACAACCCCTCGCGAAACTCCCGCGTGCGTAGGGCCCAAAATTAACGTAATGTAACGTGGTCACGTGGGATGCAAGCGTCAAATGCAACCAAAAATGTGGGTGTCTATAACATCGAAGCGCATGCCTTGAAGTATAAGAGGTTTCGGAAATGGATCTTCCCCTCGAAAAAAATCATCCCCGGGACGATCCATCTCTGCGGAATCTGATGCGCTTTTCGAGCATCAAAATTTTCCAAATGTCTCATTTGCCTTCGCAAATGTTCTTTCGATCGCTGTGCGAAAACAAGAAGAGATAAGCGAAGAAACGTTTTGTCTTCGTCTCGAAAAGCGCTTCTTCGGTCTCGGGGAGAAATATTAACACACGTGCGACTGTTTCTTTCTGTTTTTTTTTACGTACGTGCTTATCTTATCCGTTCTCCTGCCTTGATTGAGTTTTTTCGTTGGCTACAATCTGAAACGGTTCTGAATAATTTACAAAGAGAACAAATTCAATTGCGCGTGACACAACAGTGTAGGAGAGAATCGGTAAAAGATTAAACAATACTAATTATGGCAAATGTTGTAACGCATAAGAACTTTATTTCACACATTAAAGAATAGCTGATCGCCGAAGAGGAGCTAAATAAAAATCGCATTAAGAGGCTGTTGCAAGTATTCCGCGCTCGCTTTATGTCTTACGCTTGCAAAATTTGAGCCCTTTCAGAGCGTTCTTGAAGCAAGACGATACTGCAGAGGGTTTATCGCACGCCTTCTGATAAGACCTGTTTCGCTTCTTCAGATGTGATGCACCCTGAAAACATCTTCATTAAACATCAGTTAACGATGATAAGATGGAAAAGGCGAAACTATGAGATGCGATAGTTAATAAGTAGTTGTGAACATTTTCCTTTTTTTTTTTTCAGACAATACAGAAGTGTCAAAAAGTACATAGAAGAAAAAAAAAGAAAATTTGATACAATAAAAAATCGAGCGAATGTAAGAGTCGAATAAATTATTAGCGTTAGATGTGTTTATTAGTTTCCCTTGGAGTTACAATTTCTCACATTATCCTTGTCGATTCATCATTTCTACTCCTTCCCGCGAAAGGTGTTTGTCAAAAACATCGAGCTGCGCGTCTCTCCTCTCTTCCAATAAATTATTAATAACTTTTTGGTACCTAATGTTAATATATTAGCTAACAAAATTTGCGAACATCAAGTTCGCAGTTGCGAGTTTCATAAACAATCGTGTTAACAATAATCAACAATCAAAACAATCTACTAACAATAATTAACAATTTAAACAAGTCAAGATCAGCGGCAGTGAATCCTGAAAATGTGTTTCTGCAGACTGCTCTTATATTTCGTACGATGTGGACAGTACGGGCAACACTTGGTCGGATCTTTGCCGCACTCGATTCTCAAGTGATTCCTCATGTTTCTCAGCCAGCGATAATTCTTGCCACACCTCGGACACTTGAAGCTACCCGGATTTCTGTCGACGTACTTCGATCTTCGAAACGCTCCTTCTTTCGCGATCAAACTATACGGGACTTTCTGCTGATCGGTCATCTGGTTCTGGTAACTTAACCACGATACCATTCCTGCAAGAAGATAAAACGTGACGGTTAGTAAGTGATCACAAACACTTTCAGGAGTGAAAACAGACGACGAGATGACTCGTCGTGCTTACTGATCAGTTTTTTTTTTGTTTTTTTTTCATTGTTCGTTACTCTTTAAAAAATCTCTGCTATATATTGTCAAATAAGCGGATAATCACCTGCGTGAGAAAGTTTTTCACGGTGCTTTTTGTACGTCACAGAATCACGCCGTGTGTTCTCTCACAGACATAATGAGATATTCATGTAGGATCGCGTCATTAATCTGCATAAGTACATAAAGAATGTTCTAGCTTCTTTATTGTGTAAAATTTGGCAAATACACAGATTCATGGAGAACAATTGTACATTACAGGTACATGGTAAAGAAAAAATAAATTAACAAACTACACAGGTTTGAATAGTAACGTTGCGTTGATAAATTTTTGACTAAAAAAAAACATAACATAAAATAAAACACAACACATTCGATACAGTTATCATTTCCACTCGTATCATATTACGACATATTATCAAAATGTGTGATTACGACTACTGTAAAAATTGTTTTTACCTCCTATGCAAAAAACGTACATATCAAAAATAAATTTGAAGAAAAATTCAATTTGATACTTTAAATATATCTTTGCAACACATAATAAATATCATAAAAATGGCAAGTCTGTAATACGCAGCTATGCAGTTTTATTGGTAACTGTAATTGTTTTTTTTTGTTTTGTTTTTTTTTGTTTTTTTTTCAAACGATATATGCCGCGGTACATACGAAATACAAAACTTCTGAAATCTAAATGCTCTTCTATCTTACAAATCAGGAGTTCCTATCTGACTACTAATTTAACACGTCGATATTCTTAGCGTCTTAGGTTTGTAAAAACGGAAGATTCATAAAACAAATTTACAATCGAATGATCGGAAAAAATTTGCGCGTAAATGAGAACTCGCGCGCGTTTTTTATGTTTCGAGCATTACGCGCTATTGGAGAAAACGTTCTTTCCGGGGTGATTGGTGCGAATATGCTGATACAAATTGCCGCGTTGCTTCGTCCTGTGCAGGCAGTACGGACACTTAAATTGCGGCTCCTTGCCGCACTCGTGTCGCGTGTGTCTCAGCAAAGTGCCGCGATGCTGATAACCCTTGCCGCACTTCTCGCAACGATACGGGAACTCGCTTCGCTGCTTGACCGTCCAGAACATCTCCTTCATCAACGGCATACTCGCGGACTGCATCATCGGGAAGAGAAAGCTCGGCACGTGCGGGTGTTTCGGCAAAATCATACGCGGTCTTGACGATCCTAGAAGGTAGAGGAAGAAAAAACAGGGCGCGTTAGTTGCGGAAAAAGATGCGTCTCTGATTAATGTGTGTACACGAAGATACAAGTAAAACGTCGAGCACCTTTTTTTTTTTTTTATTCAATTTGCAGTTAACTACGAGTAGACAACGGTGAATCTTTGGTGGGTAAAACGAGTCTGCGGCAGATTAAGTGTGAAAATATTGTCTTTTATTTGTTCCTTCGGAAGAAAACGATATTACAGATACAGTGTGGCTGTTTACTGTTCTGCCGGTCTCGGACCGTTCATTTTTTTTCTTTTCTTTTCGTACTGCGTCCAAAGTCTGATCGTGATGACTAGATATTTCAGCATCAGCACTGCGATAATCCGGTAGACACAAGTGGCAAATACAACTTTGTGAAAAACTTCCGTGCGTTAAAAATAGCAAATACTACAACTGTAAAAAAAAAAAAAAAACGGAAAAAAACAAACATCGCAATATACGATATAAAATTATTCCGAAATTAGGTAAATGAACAACACTGTACACGTATCTAGATAAAAAACGAGTGAAACAAGATAAACCAAATCGTAATGATATTAGTTTTAATTTACTCTCGCCGTGTGTTGAAAATTTACGCAATTTCGGAATATATCTTGTCCATAATTAAAAGATCTTCTAGCCACGCAATTTAGTCCATATTTTTTTTTTGTTTTTCATGGTTTCAGTTAAGATCGATCACGTAAACGTTCTGGCCCCGATGGCACTGACGGATGTGTCTGTAAACGTGACCGCGCTGTTTCATCTTGGCGGAACAGTAAGGACACTGGACCCTCGGTTCCTGACCGCACTCGAACTTCGTATGCCTGTTCAGATGCCACGCGTGCACGTAGCTTTTAAAACACCGCGAGCACGTGTGCCGCTCGATGTCGGTTCCGCTCCGACGTCTCTTCGTGCTCAGCGGCTTCTCTTCCTCGTGGCCGAAGCTCTCGGACTCTTTCATCAGCACCGTGCACATGCCCAACATTGATGAGAGATTGGTTTCCAGCTCGATCGCCTTCGTGTCTAAAAAAGAAATCAACGAAACACAGAGTTAGTCAGAGCGATCGGGAAAACGCGCGTGTATTACCGAGCGTGAAGAAAAAAAAAAGATACAAATGAAGAAGACCGTGAAGAGGCTGTTTTGCGAATGTTACCGCGAGTTACGTCCCGTCACCTTTATCCTGAAGAGCTCAAGCTCGCGCAAGAATCCCCCTTCTTTCGTTTAATTGTCGTTATTTTTAATTTCATTTTTTTGTTTTTTTTTTGCGCAAGCCGTTGAAGTGCATCCAATTGGCTCAGAGGAGCTGCATCAGCACAGGCCTTTTAATGAGAGTGAAGAAAAAAAAACGAGATTAACTTCGACAAACCAATAGACAGACTTAACAGCAAATACCATAAGAAATGCTTTTTATTTCATCCAATACACTGTTAACAAACTGCTCATTATACAGATAAGATATACGTAACATTGCATGATTCCTCATCACACACGAGAGAGAGAAAGAGAGAGAGAGAGAGACGTCAGAATAAAACTTGAAACGAAAAGTGAAAAACACAGCGGAACACGAGACGCCTCCGGGATTTACTTTCCCGGAAAAACAAGTACGAACAGAACTGATTTTCTCGATCAGTAAGGCGAGTCGATAACGTGGATGTATTGACCGTAGTGCTTCCTCATAATGTGCCGTTTGATGTGATTCCGCTGCTTGCTACGAGCACCGCAGTACGGACACGTGAATCTCGGACGTTGGCCGCACTCGTAGCGTATGTGTCGCCTAAGACTTTTGATCACCATGTAACCGTTGCCGCATTTCGGACACACGTGATTGCCGCCGCGTCTTCCAAGACGTCCACCGCCGAGCCAATACAACTCTCTCACGCTCAAACCCTCGCCGGGCTTCCTGTCGTACAGAGCTCGTAAAGAAGTCTCTGTCTCGTACAGAAGAGCTGAAAGCAAATGACAGTCCAGTTAGAGGAAAAGTCGACATTAGCAATCGCGGACGATTGATCGAACCGCCGGTAAGTCTCGGGAATTGTAATCCTTACAAGTAACACTTAGAGATGTAAAATTGCGAAGTAATGAGCCGATGGTGCTAAAGTGCGTTGTAATTGTGTTTTCGTTGAAACGAACGGACGGCATTTATGTTCGCGCGTGCGATGCAGAAAGATATCCTGCGACTATTTTGACTGATGCAGAATACAAAGTTTCTAATTAAGCGGCTCCCTTTCGTCGCACGCTTTTCGTTACGTATCTTTCTCACGCGAGCAGAAGCAACACACACTCGTACGCTTGTTAAAAACATCTAAAATTATAAATATTTAATATTTAACGTATATATTAGCTACTTCTCTCTTTTATTTTTACACTTTCAATATTTCAACAATGGTTTGTTCTTACACATCGCATGTCACATTAAAATACTCTCTTACTTTTAAAACAATTTGTACTCGTGTATATATCCTTACCTTATAACAAAGTTAATAAATAAAAATATTTACAAGACGTTTACTAAAGTATTACTAAATACTTAAATAAAGTATACTTACTAAGTATTTACTAAAATCGATCTATAAGTCCTGAAAGCATAGTTTCTAAAAGCTAAGCATGTGTGTGTATGTGTGTGTGTGTGTGTTAGTGACTCACAAAACCCAGAAGTGTGACCGGAATTTCTGAAGACAAGACGTATTAGAAGGGAACATTTATTAAAAGTGAAAATTGAAATATATAAAAACTGAAACATATATTTATTAGATTTTTCGCACAGAGAAAATCGAAGTCAAATCGATATTACTCGATTAAATCGTTACGACTTTAAATCAACGACGAAAACTTTTTCCGCAGGATGCTTCTTTCTAATGTGACAGTAGATGTGCGACGTCTGCTTGCTGCGCAGATCGCAATAAGGACACTTGAATCTAGGTTCGTAGCCGCACTCGTATCTGAGATGACGATTGCGATTGCTCTTCAAGGTAAAGCTGCGCAGACACTTGGGACAGTAGTGAAGAAGTTTCTGAGACTGCTTGGTACGTTCGTTAATTCCGTTGTTGTTTCCCACGTAGCTCACGTGATACGATGATTCCATCGCGTGTGCATCTGAAAAACAAAAATTGACCTGTGAGTCGAAAGTCGCGGATAACTTCCGCTCTTTTCAGGACACACATCGATACAAGTCTTACTTTTTTAATCGGCAACAACAAATCTGTTAAAAATAAAAGAAAAGAAACAAAGAAAAAAAGAAACGAAAGAGAAATTCAGCCAATTTGCAAGATCAACAGAAAAAAAATAGTCTAGACTACACTCTCTTGTTTTTTTTCCCTGACTCTGTGAAGAGAACAAATTTCATTACAAACGTCGAAACCTTCAGTACGAAGCGCTACAGATAGAAGATTATCAGTTTCATGTGCTGACGAAAAAAAAAAAAAAAAAAAAAAAAAAAAAAAAAAAAAAAAAAAAAAAAAAAAAAAGGATAAGTTGATCAGGTGAGGAAACTTGATTGAAAAAGGCCAATTCAAGCACACAGTCTTAAATGTTAGTTTTCTCACAGTCTTAGATGGAACATGATGAAAAAACAGGACGGAGTCATCCGTTCGTTAGATCACCTACCGTGCAGTTACGAGAAAGTATGTCAGGTGAGACTTTCTGTTTTCGGCATGTATCGGAAACTCATTTCTTGGTTTTTTTTTGCGAATGATTGTGAGGCCAAGAGGACAGATATCGAAGAGAGAAGATAAAAAAAAAAAAAAAAAAAAAAAAAAAAAAAAAAAAAAAAAAGGCCAGCTGGAAAACATTGAAGCACAGTTTTGTCAGGTAGGGTGTCCGAACATCGATTTATTTTTATTTTACAATTCCACAGCGACGATATACGATAATAAAACGTATCGCGGGAAATTGCTACCGATTAAATCGACAGTGGTAAAAACATATTGCGTTTCTAAATCTGCCAAGAGAACCCTCCCCGGGGTGTCCTGGATATATATATATATATGTATAGTCTGTCATACACAGTGTTCGACACACGGAACTACATTAGTAATTGCCCGGAATCTCGTTAAGTCGTCAGGATACCCCGAGTAGATCGGATTCCATGCACGCAAAAACCTTCTAAAGTTTAGAGAAAACTTAACTTCAATAATAACTAACGGAATGCACGAAGAGCAATTGTCTCTCTACAATGGATTCAAGCCGGACGTGCTTTACTTAGCGAACGAACAGCGAACATTCGATTGATGAACGGTGGTGGCCGAAATGATCAACACACGAGCAGTGGCCAAGTTTTTTCGTCCTTCTGTTCGTTCGCTTAGTGCGCGCGTCCAGCTTTGCGGTACCACATTTTATTTCTCACTGTGCACGATCACGCGTTTTTTTTTTTTGGTTTTTTGTTTTTTTTTATAATTTTTTTTTTTTTTCAATACAGGATGAGGTAGGACGAGAGGCACAACATCCGTGCAGAGGCTAATTCCTTGTGTAAAGATAAAATCGAAAAGTTAGTAGAACAAGTTAGTTTTTCTCTCTATCTCATAATGCTTTGCTCTCAAGAAAGACGACGATCTATACATAAAACATCAGTTTCATTCATTGCATTACCCGATACATCGCGCGGTTTTTTTTACACAAGAAGTCACCTGTCCCACTCCACTCTGTATATTGTCAAATATATATAGATATATATAATATATATACATATTACATATGTAACTTATTATATTGCTACACGATCAATAATTATATCACAGCAACGAAAACAGTCGGCCACTAAACGTGTGTCTCTAAAACGAAGACTTCCGTCGCGCGAAGGCAAAACGAAAGCAGGCACACGTGTCCGCGACAAACGCGAGTCGCGAGAACGGAACGTCCGACGAAAAAAAAGAAAAAAAAACTGGTGCCTTCGTAAAGTGAAGAGAAATAGCACCTGGGATTTCTACCTACAGGAGAAAAAACGCTGACGAAGTGAATTATATTCGTACTACGTCGTCGCGCGATCGGGGTGCTCCGGTGTGTATCCGGATGCACCTTGTGAGAATAAAATCACAGAAAAGGATAACACACGTTTGGGTTTCTTACATCGTATTAACAAGAACAAAAGATATAATTACGTTTGTTCCGACCGCTTGAAAAAACCCTGTTCTCTCAAAAACTTACTGCTCCCGTTAGCAACAATTTTCAGTCTTCGAGACGCGAATGCCTTTTGTCTCTGTATAACAATTCCGATTCGTCAAAATGTTAAAATCAACAACAATTTCTTCGCTAATAATAACACGACTTACACACACGAGCCGGTCGCCCCGGCCTCTTGTTCGGTCGGATCGATCTTCTGATATTACAGACGCACGCCAACGTTTTTCTTATGCGCGCGTCTCAACCATCGTCAACCTCACAACCTGAATCATTTAAAACGTACAGGGCTACATGTGGTTTTTTTTAAAAAACATACGATTCTCTTATATATATATAGCTCCTAATATAATCGAGAAATTGCTTATTATTGGACAGCGCGCGAATGCCGGAACCGCGAATGTGCTCTCTCGCGTACTCAAACGTGCGAGTTCTCGAAGAGAGAATCTCGCAATCGTGTCGAAATTGCATCGCCACTAGTTTCCGACCGTCGTACGAATGTTGTATATTGACTGAGTTGAGCATTATTGGAATTGTCTCGAATAAATGTTCTCATGTTCAAGATAAATTAATTAATCAAATGAAGTATATAAATCAAATAGTAATTGATATTTTTAGCAAATTAGTTTGTTGATTCGAATCGCTATATTGTAGAATTATTCGTAATGCGAATACTTGTACAGAATAGCTTTCGTTAACATATAGTTTTTGATTTACAATATAATTAAACTTTTATAAACAGAGCAACAGACAAAACTTTACGTAATAAATCTCTCAGATAAAAAATTTGAAAACAATTAATTGTGTAAAAATTACTTCGCAAAAATATTAACAAAAAAATAATAAAAACTTAAAAAAACCCGTTCAATTTATATATACACACATAGTAACACATATTAACTTAAAGCCGCAAATAATAGAAAATAGGAAACAACCAGCAGTACAAGTAACAATAATAAAAAAAATGTATTTCCGTGCACATAAAAAAATTATATGCCTTGTTCGCGTTCACATAATCTGTAATATAAAGACAAAATTGTGCCCGACGTTTATTTATACAAACTCTCTCCGCAAGCACATCGAGAGGCTCCGCGCGCCGGCACATTAACCGCTAAGTATGGAGATATTTCGTAACGTGTAAAGAGACGGAGAGAATATCTGTGGCGATAATACTGAGTCCCACTATTCCAGCCGCTACGGAATCTCACACGGCTCGTTTTGTTCGTTACGCGCTCTCACTTCACAGGTGAAATCTCACGGCGAGATTGTCGCGTCGCGTTGCGTCGCTACGCAACTAACACACCCATTCCTGCTTGTCACACATTGGCATTTTACACATGGAATATGCGATAAAAAAAAAAGAAATAAAAAAAGAAAAAAACACATCGTGTACAATAACAAAGATACGCGACGCAAGAACCGCACCGTGATCGTGACAACTCTTAACAACTAGGGACGTTTCGTGAGCGGAGATTTTCGCGCGGGGAGTCGCAACAATTCACACGATTAATTTAAATTGCCGATAATATTATTACCATATATCTACGTGTCGACAACGTGTGAATTGGAGAGACTCCCGACGAGATGATTTAAATAATCGCACAAAGCTCTATCTACTAAAAGTTCAAAGTGTGAGTTTCATCTTCCATTGATAACCACGTGTGCTTGTTCTCGGGAGCGGAATGTCCGGGATTCTTGTTCTTGTCCTATTCACGTCTCAGGTCCACGTAAGTAACCTTTTCACCGGGATGCTTGTTCCTGACGTGGGACATCACGTTAGACGTCTGCTTGCTGCGGAATTCACAGTACGGGCACTTGAACATCGGCGGCTGGCCGCACTCTAACTGGTAGTGTCGAGTCATGTTGCCCTTGGTGGTGAAGGTTTTATCGCAATTCGGACAGGCAAATGCTTGTCGCAGCTGAGCCTTCATCTTATAATAGTTCCTCTTGCGATTACTATTCGAAAGAGAATAGTAACTATTCTCGGAGCTATATCCCGAATCTGCGATTCGGGACTCGAGGTTGTTGGATAGAAACAACATGAAGTTGTCTAGCTGTGGAGCCGGCGCGTAGAAACCTGGAAAATTTCCAAGGTTGGCCGGTTAGTTGGCCGCGACCTCGTTCTACGAGGGTGAAATTTCGAGGGAGCCAGTTCAAAAGCCAACAAAAGAAAACCTTTGAATCTTGCTCCCGTCGAAAACAGTTAAAAAAAATATAATATTCGTATTTTCCTTCATTAGTAATCCTTTACGGCTCGAAGGAACTTTCACATTTCCAGCTGATTCGCAATGCATTCACTTTTTCATCGATACAGCTCATTTCAATATGCTCTTTCTTATTTTATTATCTAACAACGTAAATACAAGAAGTTATAAATAAAAATACAAAAATGTATATCATAATCCAATTCAGAATTCTTTTACATACTTTTTGTTATAAAAAATGTTAATTTTTCCATCTTTTAAAATTAACATTCAAATATGTAATTGCAATTTTATCAACACCACTAGTAAATCGCGTTACAATGAAAGAAGATATTTTGTGAACATGGAAGCATTTGATTTAGTCGCCAATTTGTATATGTACGAAGTACATATTGAATGTTATTGTACACGTACAGAAATGTCTGTCACTTTACGTGGAGTCTAGTTTCGTCTAGAACCGCAAAGGGTTACTAATGAACAATACCTTGAAGAGGTTGCATCTTCCGGGTGCATTTTTTTATTGTGTTCAGCAATGCGCGGGTTATGAAGACGCAAAGTGTGTCTGTGTCGGAATACTACTACTCGGAGATCTAAATCACTACCGTGTGTGTTTATTTGTTAACGAGAATCTACTAGAAATCTATTTTCAACTAGAAATCTATTTTTTTTTAAAAAGTCGGAGAGACGTAACGTCGGTGCAGTCTTCAGGTGATGAGAGATTTCATCTTTCTTCGCGGCTGGTCAAATATATATATATATATATATATGTGTAAAAAGGGAGATTGTGAACAAGTATTGCATGAATGTCTACCCTGCTGCGTCAAGCCAAGCGTCTCACAGCGGTAGACATGAGATAAAAACTGCGATAAAATTTTATTATACAAAACAACGTACAAGCAAATTGCGATTTTTACAAAGTAGAAGCAACAATTTTCTTTGAATCTTAAATTACGGCATTAACTATCCAAACATCTCTTCCGATGGTGGCGCTTCTTGGCTTCAATCCTCGCTTGAGTCTTCAAGTTAGTTGATGCGGGACAATGTTTCTCAACGCGAATGGTATCAGCCGTAAGACACTTTCTCGGTCGTAATAGAATTTAATCCGGGAATAGTCACGCAGAGTTTACTTTTGACTTCAGCAGTAAACAAAAAAAAAAAAACCTTAAGTTACGTCAAAATATACTTTTTTCTGCCGATAAAAATCTATACTTACCTTTCGACTAAATTTTGTATACTAAAAACCTACTGCGATTTTTGACGTACGATATTGCACAATTTTAAGACTCAAACAGAGAGCGCGTGACTAATACCGGGTTAATAACGAAACAAAACGGACTTTATCTCGCGGAAATACCATTAAAACTGTACATAACACAATTATTAATAAACTTAAATTTAAAAAGTAAAAACAGAAGATAAAGATACACATCTCATGTAACTACATCTTTTAAGTACAGTAAGACAAGATTATTCTTCCCGATATTAAACTTGGAAGTTTCATTAATCACAGACTTTTCATCGATATTGTATTTACAGAAAAATATTTACAACATAAAAATAATTCAAAAAAAATAAGTGCGAAAACATATACCGTGGGAAACAAAATTATGGTGATAACAAGCGAGATTGAGAAACACTGGTCTTCAGTAATAAGTGTACGAAGATCGCGGTAGAGCTCGGAATGGAGAGACGGAATATGTATATTTAAGTTTGAGATCAGGTATGGAATGGAGACTCGCGCGATCTTCGTGCTCAGAGCTTCATGTCGAAGATAAAAACCTCTTCGTCCGGATGTTTCTTCCTGATGTGGGCGTAAACCGGCGAGGTTTGCTTGCTGCGTAGTCCGCAATACGGGCATTGAAACCTCGGCTCGTGTCCGCACTCGTAGTTCACATGGCGATCCTTGTTCCTCTTCAGGGTGAAGCCACGCCCGCATTTTTGGCACTGGAACGGTTTCATGTTGTCGGCGCTGACCTTACGCGGACGTATCTTCGATTTTCTGGACGCCTCGGAATTGTTCTTGCGCTCCGTTCCCGGTCGATACTTGCAGATCATGTTCGGTCCGAACGGCGGCACCACGGAAGGGCCTGAAACACGGAGACGAAGATGCTGAAGAGCATGCTCGAGCGCACGCGAGAGGGAGAAAAATTTCTAACGATGTGACCGTCCGCCGTACGGCTTAGGCTTTCAGGTATCATCGAATTCTCCAGCAAGCAACGTGTAATAACGAAAAAAATGATTAAATCTAAAAAAGAGATGTTCCTCACGACGTGAACCTGCACGTGCTCAGCATTTCCGTCTTCTTCTACGCGCATAAATAAATCGCTCGTACAAATGTGTGTGCGTGATGATGGTCTTAATTGAAACAATCTGATATATATCAGTATGATCATCTTGCGGATATCAGGAAAGATTTCCGTTATACAATAATACGTAGCATCTTTATTTCTCAACAAACAAAATACGCCACTATCTCAGTAGAAAGTTGGCGACGATCTCTTTGTAACGTTAGAATAAAATATTCCAAGATCGACACTCTCGTGCCGTAAGGGTGACCACAACACAGGGGTTCTTTAAAAATAAGCCAAATAGTTTGCGGAGCGCTGCTGTATATATTTTATTGAAGCTTATATTTGGCCGTGGCAAACACACACAGTTTTAATGAGACGGCGCGTGTTCCTTTTCCGCTATCATTTATTTACCTATCGCACAATAACGATACAGAAATCTGATTCCGTACATTTTGTATTTTTATTGTGCTTGGTCGGCTTCACTTTGCAAGTCTGTGTAGAAAGCGATACGTAACATTTTTGGCAGAAAGAAACACCGAACCACTTCTTCTTCTATCCGAAAACAGGATGTATCTCTGATGCCGTAAATTCTCCGATCTCTCTGTGTCCGTTCCCGTCCTGCACACGCAGGTGCGTTTCAGGAGATAACTTGCGGATGCCTGAAACATAAAGACGAAAATGCTGAAGAATATATTCAGACGTGCATCCGAGACAGATGATCATCCGACATACGGTTGAAGTTACGTCGTCGAAAGCAAACGTCTTCTTCAGCAAACAACGTGGAGTTGAGGGAAGATGCACTTCACAGTGTGCGTGACGTTCCGTGCACGTTCGAAATTTGTTTTTTGTCCATACGCATCGTTAAAAAAAAAACACACAAAGATGGTTGTAACGTAATTTAACAATCAGTGTCTTGACACACAGAAAATATTTATGGATAATTTATTTATCCAAAAATTTACTGCATATTTATCGCTGGGCGAATTCGCACAAAAGTAAAATAACGACGACGATACGATTCGTCAATAAAATATGATAATCGAAAAAATCAATCAATAAAATAACGATGGACGTAAAACATACACACACATGAAACAGAGTAGTAAAGGATTGTCTGCGAATAAACCGGTTGGCAATATTCTTTATTAATCTTAAATCGCTACGACAAACATATTCTAAATCACAGCTCTCGAAAACGACGTAAACGGCGAAAACATTTCGTTACAATCAGGTATATTTGATGCGACAAAAAAGTGAAGTAAAAGATCGGTAAGTGAGATGAAAGTTTGGAGGACATCGATCAAAAAATTCAAATTCAAAGACGGAAGACAATGATCAAATATGACAATTGCGCACAGTCATTAAAAGTAAAATAATACAAGTAGATGTCTGTTTCAGTTGACTAACAATTGCGAAACGCGGTCTAATGCGTGTTATATTAATTAATCCGCGATTCTTAAAAGTGAGAGAGACAGAGAGAGAGAGGGAGAGAGAGAGAGAGGGAGAGAGAGAGAGAACAATTATAAACGATTGAAGGAGGAGGAGGAGGAGGAGGGAGAACAGCTCAAAACTTCGTTAATTATATCGTTCCGTGGTTCCTGCCAGACCAGTTTCGAATTGGTTGCGATATCGATGCAGAACAGCTTGTTGTCCGGATGAAATGCGCGTATGTGCGTCCACACGTGCGTGCGCTGTCGCAGACGGTGTTTGCAGTATGGGCACTCGAATCGTTGCTGCATGCCGCACTCGTATCTATAATGCCGCAGCAAATGGCTGCGGTGCTTGTAGCTACGACTGCAGTTCGGACAGTGATGGCGTCCACGCGCTATCTGCTGATCGTGGTTAGAATAAGCGTTCTGGACAGACCAATCCGGAAACGAATCTGAAAAGAAACAGTTCACTCTGGTTAGTCACCGAGCGGGTAAAAGCTCTTCAACCCTTCGAGAACTCGTCCGAAAGCATTATAGCACATCTCGAAGATCTCTCGTGTGATCTCTTGCTGTGGAAATATTTTACATACATACGAAAAGATCGAGAGAACAAAAAAGCTAACAGCTGTAAAAAACAAAAAAAAAAAAAACCTTTGTGATGTTACATTGGTGAACGTGACAAAAGTTAAACGTGGCGATAACAACAGAACACATGTGACAACAACGTATCCATCAAAATCTTTTTCTCAAGAATCGATGACTTAAAATCATACGCATCAATATTCAGTTATATTTGTGACATTTCAAGTAAGTTTATTTATATTACACACCGAAGTGTTCCAACCACACGTTTATACAATGCATATAATGTCAATATATTTCGAACGATAGTTAATTATATAGCTTATGAACTGCTTTGGCTTCGTGCTTACGATAAACATTAAGATAAGAGCTTGTGAAAACCGCCGCAACCTAACGAATAGTTCGCTTGTTAGAAATCAAAACAGACGGTGTATAATTCATAATAAACATATAATAACAATTAACAATAAACCTATGTATATAACATCAGATTATAGTAAAAATAACAATTTGTCTAATTGTGGTCAAAAGGCGGGCAACATCCGACACAAAGCGCCTCTCTTCCACATCCGTAAAAGACTAATTAATATATTCGTCGTATTACGCAACAAAAGTTCACCCCTCACTTCACCGTCACAGATCTAACAATCTTCGATGCAACATCGATATATAATCGATGCAAAATTGTCTTGATTAAAACATCGTCAGCGTAAAGAAAATCCGATTCTACACTCATTTTGCTCGTAAGACAAATAAAACTCGGTCGAATCTATTCTAGTTTAACGTAATAAATCCCCATCTTTACTTGCTCTCTATCGTGACAGCAAGTGACACATTGCGTACGAATTCTTACTTCACCCCTGCTGGATGTCGATGGTGTAGATCTCCTGGTTGCGATGGTGGCTCTTAATGTGCGAGTAGACGTGCGAGCGGTGTTTGCCGGCGTAAGAGCAGTGCGGACATTTGAAGCGCGGCGCTTTGCCGCACTCGTACTTGAGATGTCGGAGCAGACCGCGATACCACTTGTACGTCTTGCAGCACGTGGAGCACATGAAGTTCCCGCGCGACGTGGTGATGCCTCCCCGCGTTCTGGTCAGTCGGCGCTTGCGACGACTCGCGGCCACGGACGCTACGGCGCCGCCGCCGTCGTAGCGGTAGTAGATCACTGTAAAAGCACACGAAGTTCGTCAGTTTGAAAAAATCGATGTGTTCGCTACGTACGAGAAAGAGAAGAACTGAGAACAGTTAAGGAGCAACAATCTTTTTTTTTTTTTTTCTTTCAAACATGAGCATGTTTGCGCTGGTATTTTTCATTTTACATCCGCTTTTCGGTAGACGTCACTTTTGTTCCTGAGACAAATCGAACGAAATGACGAAAGAAGAACATGTGGAGAGAGTGTGTAAATTGTAGAACACTGCGATAAGTCGAACAGCACAGGGTGAACACAGACAGACAGACAGACAGACAAGAAAAGAAACGAGAGAAAGCTCGACAAAGTAGATATGCGAAAATTGTTTATTTATTTACATATATTCGTATATTCATCCTTAAAGGTTGTCAAAGTGCAAAAAAAAGGAGTAATGTTCTCTCATACAAACATAATATTCAAGAATAAACTTTGAATCACGTTTGGTATTGAAGTTCTCTCACAGACTAGAGATATCGGTGTGGTATGTTAAAATTACGTAATTTGTCTCTGACAAAAAAATCCGTCGCAAAAATTGAGATTTCAGTTTTTTTTTTTTTTTTTTTTTTTTTTTTATGCGGGACACTTATCGAGGTCCACCGTCATCACGTTCATCCTCGGATGTAACGCGCGCACGTGATTGTAAATGATCGAGCGATAATTCGCTCGCTTGGCGCAGTAGGGACACTTGAAGCGTGGTGACCTGCCGCAACTGTACTTCTCGTGCCTCTTCAGGTCTCTGTAGTAGACGTACCGTTTGTCGCAGCGTTTACAGATGAACCGCCTGTTGTACCGGCGACGGTGCTTGCTACCTGAAATCGAAACGACCATCACGATTAGAAGAGAAAGGGAGAAGGAAAAAGAAGAAATCGAGTTCGCAATAAGAACAAAATACGTGACATTGATTTCTCGAAGTGTGTTTATCCTCAGTTGCCTCGACATTTCACCTTTCACCTTTCGCCACGAGGAGAGAAGTTATTCTATTTCGTGGAGAAACATTGGAAACCACTAACGAAAACACTGACTCAACACGAAATTATTTTATTGAGCTCCCATTCACCACAGACGGGAATAATTTTCACTTTCGTGAGTGTCTAACAGAGAGAAAACGAGAAAAATTATAAA
Organism: Pseudomyrmex pallidus; assembly: GCA_014825455.1. Taxonomy (NCBI): domain Eukaryota; kingdom Metazoa; phylum Arthropoda; class Insecta; order Hymenoptera; family Formicidae; genus Pseudomyrmex; species Pseudomyrmex pallidus. Next base: position 4,270 of record QVNV01024140.1, on the reverse strand, counting down.
AATCATCGAGCGGCAATACCAATGCCATAAATATGCATCATGTTCTCACGGAACGTTCAGTATAACCGTCTGAAACACAGCTCCTGACCGGGATGATACTTTCGGATGTGCGCGTAAATGTTCTGCGTAAACTTGGAGGGCTTGTCGCAGTACGGACACTGGTACTTCGGCGCCATACCGCATTCGTGACGCAGGTGCCGCGTCATGTTCTTTTTCAGTGTGAAGCCGCGGTTGCAGCGCGGGCAGTAGTGACTCTTGTTCACGGAGTACTCTTTGCGCCGCTTCCGGGCGTTCTGACGAGCACCTGAAAAATTCGAAGAGCCGATTAGTTTTATTCGCTTCTTCGATTTTTTTGTATTTTATTTATTTATTTATTTCTTGGGAGTTTTTTGCTCTTTCGTTCTCGCTCGGGATCGCGCGAGTCTGCAAAAGATCCTTCGTCGTCGACAACAGCGGGATACAAACGAAAAAAATGTCCAAATAATAACGAACGAATTTTTAACATTCCATGGATTTAACAATCGAAGAGCGAGAACGACGATGATTTACAACAGAAAACAGATGTATCCTACGTGTAAGTACAAAAACCTGTATATCGCAGAATTGTCACAACAAATAAACGTAATAATAACGGTGTAAAACACAAATCGTGGTGACACTGTGATCAGGAAAACAACGTAGATGAAAGCCATACACGATTTATTTTGCATTGAAATTCGAAGCTCAAGTAAGAATGTGATATACAAACACAGTGTGATATACACATCAGACCACAATATATGATAAACGTCACGTGCGAAGAATCACTTTGTTGAAGTTTCTCCAACAAGTTAGAATAACTCGATAATATAATCACATCAAGCTGCTGCGAAACACAAAAAAATAAACTCTTGAAAAAAAAATCAAGTGTGAATTTTATTATCACGGAAAATGTTGTCTTAATAATAAGATTTTCATGATGAAAAGGCGTGTCTTGCAAACAAAAACTGCAAATGTGTGCAATAACGTGAATGTCACACACTCTGATTTTTAAATCATAAATCCAAAACTACGTAACTGAGATCTTTTCGAGGACATGAAATCAAAAAAGCGAAATAAATGTAAACGAATGAATTTAAATATACAATTCAAGTGAAAATTACGAACACTTTACTTCTCGAAAACACATTGCAAATGCTATAAACTATCAACTAGATAAAATTAATCTCACAGTACCAAATTAATGTACACAAAAAATAGTTTATATACACAACGGTAAAACAAGTTTCAACAGTATCAGTAAATAAAAATAATTTCTGAGACGATTATCATCAGATTCACGAAAAAAAAATGTTAAATAGAAAATTATGTTTACAAATCGCACATCAAAAATCTCTTACTTTACATATTCCGTATACGATGTTTTAAACATTGATTAAATATAATATCGTTTTAATAAGTTTTGTTCTAATTTTTCATAACAAGTTGCTTTAAATTTTAAAACAACTTGTTCACCATGATTGCTTGATTTTTATGCCACCGTCTGATATGTCTGTAAACATTCGAGGACGAATTGTCCCTCTTGGCGCAGTAGGGACATCCGTAACGTGGTATTCTGCCGCATTTGTGTCTAACTAAATCCCACATCCTTCGAAAACCCGTGTGGCACTTCGGGCACACAAAGGTAGACACCGCTTTCGCCCGTTCGTCCGGATACCACGATGCAGGCTGAGCATCTGAAAGCAAATAGAAATATTCGAATACCAAAAAGCGATTCTTGCCGATCGCGCGATCTGTGTGATATACGCATAAAGTATACGATTATAAACGCACATTGGCGGATGAATTAATGCTCCCAATTTGGCGTTCTAATTTAATCGCTACACTAACCAATCAACCTACACAAAGATATGCTTTCCAAGATCATAACGCAAGTAAATCCCGATGTAGTGTCCTGTGATGTGTCAAAGAATCAACATCCGAGATGGTAAATGCGCTATGAAAGCGATGTGCAATTTGTTTTTATTTCTATTTTACGTGACGTTCAAAAAAAAACTTTCATTTTTTACGTATAAACAATCCCCCACCCCCCGTCCTCGTCCTCCAATCGTACGCAGTTTCCTCTAACGTTACACTCGCAAAAACTACGTAAGGATGCAGATGTGTTTGTTTCTCTTTTCTAGCAAACAACATGTGGTTGAAGTTAATTTTTATATATAAAGAGTGTTTTATTTGGGGTAAAACAATATATTCGAGCACTGTTAACGAATCAGATTGTCAATTGTACAGAGATTCGCACACAATAAATGGCACAGTTCGCAATGCGTTTGCTTTAAAAAAAAATCTGTCTACTCATGTTTTGTGTACAGAGATGTACATACGATAAATATATGTTACATATTATAGATTCGCACGCGCACACATACATAATACACTATATAATATATTTATATATTAATATGTATTAATTTGCACTATATAATGTATATATGTATATGTGCGTGTGCACACATACGTGCATTTTACATACATATATGCATAAAAAAGATATATATACAGTTGATTTAATTAACCATATCTAGAATGTCCTATGTGTGTTTCTATAGTTTCGATAACATTTGACTGTGTCTCTCTCATAAGATCAATTCTATGTACACTCTACGTTATTAAATTATCATTAAAAAAAAAAAAAGTAATTCTCTTGTCTTTCTTTTTTTTTTCTTTTGAAAAGTCCGTACATCTATAACAACAAAACTTGGCTCACTCAAACTTCACATAAGAAAAGATTGTTATTCTTTGTAATTTCCGAGTTCCTATCAAGTTTTATTCAGTAGCCATATATATATATAAAAAAAAAGACTCTTTGTTTGCACTTGTCTTTTACATTAAACAAAGTTTAATCGCCAGTCTCGTCATCAAGAATGGAAGAATTTATTTTTTCACATAAATGTAGTTAGGACGACTGTCCGATGGCAGACGACGAATTATAGCAGGAAGAGCGCGGAGATTCTAACTTGTCCACGTACACCGGTTTCCCGTCGTGTCGTACCCTGATGTGTTTGTAAATGTTCGACGAGCACTTGTCCCTCTTGTTGCAGTAAGGACACTTAAATCTTGGCTCCTTGCCGCAATCGTACTTCATGTGTGTCATCAGCGTCTTCTTGTATGTGTAACCGGCGTTGCATCTGGGACAGTGGTACTCGGTGATCTTGTTATGCTGCCGGAATATCGACAGTCTTTTCTCGTGATTGGCCTCGTTCTGGTAGTTCCGCAAGATATCGAGTATACGGGCTTCGCCGGACGGCAGAAATGCTCCTACAAACAAGCAAGAAAGGAAGCCGTGGTTAGTCGAGGCCGAACACGGGACGAACGCAACGTGGATTTTGGCTTAGATCAGAAAACAGAACGTAACACGAACAAAGAGAGAGAGAGAAAGACGAGTGTGAGAAGAGAGCTCGAACGAAAAGGAGCTCGAAAAAGAGAGAGAGAGAGAGAAATCTTCGCGTCACAAAACACGCGAGGACGAAGTTAACGAGGTGGAGAACGAGGACAAAGCAGGCCGTAAAGATCAATCGTTCGCCAAGTAGATAAAAAATAAAAGGAAGAAGCGGGAATACAATATCACAGTATCAATGACTTCGTTATTTTCACCGCGTGTGCGTGTCTATATATTCAGCGACGGACACCACGGACAACCAGAGATTTGACGAGAATAGAAGAATGTGATTCTTCTGCGATTAGACTTCGTGAATTTCTTCTTGTACAGTGTTGCGCCGTTAATGATATCTCTCACTTACTCACGAAGCTTATGAGTTCGAACGTTGTTGAACGGCATCTCGACGAAATGCCGTTTGTTTGCTTCCCGCGTAAGACAATACGTTTTACGTGACTCAAAAGCGTCGAATCGCTTGGATAATTCTGCCTTCATGATATCGCCTGATGTGCCTGTACGTGTTGGACGATTTTCTGGTCTTCATCTCGCAGTAAGGACACTGATATCTCGGCTCCTTTCCGCACTCGTATCTAAAATGTGTCAGCATGTTGCACTTCTGGCTGAACGAGACGCCGCACTTCGGACAGACGAATCTCTCGGGATAATCTGCAACTTGACCATCCAAACGGAGCACTGAAAACAAAAAAAAGACAGATCGAGATCGAGATCAGCATGCCAAAAAATGCCTGTGTCGAACGTTCCAAATGACTAAAACCCTCTAAAAAAAAAAGATGACACATAAATATAAGAAACGACAAATATAAGTAACAATTCTCTAATTCGACAGTCTCAAGTTAG
>QVNV01024139.1:0-21166 GCA_014825455.1 Pseudomyrmex pallidus | reverse complement strand
TATATATATATATATATATATATATATATATATATATATATATATATATATATATATATATATATATACATATTTTTAGATTAACAAATATAACACAAATATCTTTGGAATCTACATTCAGTAAAAACAAAACTTCGCTTTTACAATCTTTTTTTTCCTGCAAATTTAGCGCATCATGCAATGAATATTTATGAAATAACGTATTTACTTTCTTTTTCTTTTTTTTTGTCTCGTAAACTTATATGCTATTTAAATATCGATGTAACTTTTTACTCCTGGGTGAAGAATGTTGAAAACACGCAAATTAACGTTGTCGCTCTTCCGCTTCGTGATTAACGCAAAAGAAATTAATGTGAACAAAAAACAGTGTATTTTTTATTCATCGTATAGTATAAACAGAAACGACAATCATATATAATGTGATAGCGCAAGCGTATCCGATATTGCCGTCATTATTTCAGCAACAATGTCGTCAGAAATAAGAAGAATTCATCTATAAATTAATTGACTTATATTATTAGTTTAACTTTCTCTCTCTCTCCCTCTCTTTCCCTCTCTCTCTCTCTCTCTCTCTCTCTTATATTGATTCTAATAATTTACTATATAGATAATCTTTCATGTTTGTACATTTTTACAAAGTATATATAATGTTTATATTTAACAAATATATTTTTAACACATTTACAACAATTAATAACAGAATATATTATGATTAAAATTGAAAAAAATAACAGACTTTTTGTTTTTATATTATTTGTTAAAAACATTATTTTAAGCGATAAATCTTTTTATATTTGCGTATACTTGAAAATCAATGCGAAGCGATAAAGTCTCATCATTTCTGACGAAGAGAGAAGGCTATTGTCGCCGTTTATCACAATCTGTCTACTGCATTATTATGATTAGTCTAGAACTATATCATATTTCTAAGTAACGAGAGTATCTCGTAAGTAGAAATAAAACAAATATAATGCATTCGTATTAAGTATTAGTAAATAGAACTTTTTTATGAATAAAGAAAACAAGAAAAACATTTTTCTCAATTCCTAATAATTTGCGAATATAAATCAGTCGTTGTAAATTAAGTAACATTATCTGTTAGTACGTATGTATAATATTATAGTATGGATGTGTGTGTGTATGTGTACGTGTGTGTTACACTACTATAAGTACGTAAAATTTTAGAAACTTTACGATCACTATATAAGACGCAGAATTGAATGGCTAGGTCATACTTCCGAATCATTTTTTGTGTGTTTTTTTTTAACACAGTTAATGTAAAAATCATTTTGGAGATAAATTTTCTTTTGTTCAACATTGCGTTTGTGATACAAGTTTAAATTGCGATATCATTTGCGACTCTTTTTCACGTCGTGCTTATTACACGTATTTACTTGTCGTCGTTTAATACACTTATTTATGTTTATTTCACATTAAACAATATAGCGTATTGTGTGTGTTTTTGCAAAAATATCCTTTGAATGGTATTTTATTATTTAGACTCCAATGTTAGAGTGTGAGAAACGATCCCTTTCTATTCAATCCTGTTGTCCGTTGTGTGTGTTGGATATTTTTATACTTATATATTTCGTATTAAAAAAAAAAACTCCGTATGAGAAAAGTCGCGTAAGCAAATCTTTTATATAAGGCGGCGAGAATCTTTTACACTTGGAAAATTCTCCAAGTACTTTTAACTTTCAACCAAGTTAAAAAGCGTGTGTAAAGAGATCTAGCATGAGTCGAGCTTGTGTTCTCTTCTTATTCGAACGTTTGGGAATGTTGTTGTTGTTGTTGTTGTTTTATACACAATCGCGCGAGAATACGTCGCGCGAAATATAGAATAACGCAAGTGTATTTTTTTCACGCGTTTTTTTTTTGTTTCTCAGTTTACAATGTACACTTAGCCTTATATCGTTATACGTACGTATTTTGGAGACCAGCCAAGATTGAAAACTTTTATACACAGCTATATTTCGTAACAAGTAATAATGCTTGGAAGAGATTATGATTGCTAAGCACTATCGCGCGCTTATACGTAATACTGTACAATTATCATATCGGAGCAAGCATTACTCGCACTTTTTTTTTATTTAAGAGGATACTGGATCGTCTTGTTATACCAACACTCTTTCTTTGTAACACTTACTCTGCAACCATTGATCGTAATGAAAAACGCTTCTCCAGAATAAAAGAGAATATTCTAAAATATTGTCTGGACAAAAATCAACAAGAAAAACGAAAAAAAGTTTATTAACTGTTACCACGTAGACAACATTTTCACTTCGTATACAAAATTGGCAGTATGAATTACAACACAACTTGTACGAGCAATTCTACACAGACATAAACAAATATTTTGAGTGTTTTAGGAAAAGATTTTAAAACTTGTAAGAAGAGAAAATGTAACAAAAGAAATAGTGCAATTTTAGCAAAAAACGTCGGAGTACTATTACCTGTTATACGAGAAACATACGTCTAACCTTGTCTCTCTCATGTCATTTATGCTTGTTTTGGTTTGACTCGGTCCCGAGAGAGGCGCTAGCTACCCGACAGCGTAGCTGCTAAGTGGCATTTGTGACTGAGTTTCTTTGTCGGTCCAGCATCCTCTTAACACGTTCGCTGCCACGCGTCACATACACATGTGACACGCCGGTTTGTTTCGAGAGACCGGCGTCACATAATACATAGTATATAATGTTGGAAGAAACGCTTGGTCTGTGAAAACGGTTTTTCCGAACAGACCGCGGTAGCCAACGTGTTATTAATTTATTTACGAGGAAAATCGCAAGTAACGTCGCGCCGTTGTTCGTTTGATTCTTCGACATGCTCATGAGGGTTTAAGCGTTTTGCGAAAATATTTCTACGTAGGATATCGTAATGACAGTAATCAACCGTTAACCGTGAGTAAGGCTCCGATTAACTTTAACTAATGTTTACGGAAATGAGCCGTAATTCGTTGATGAGCGTCTATGACAATAACATCACATAGCTCGCGATTACCTTGAACAGCTGTAAAGGGAAGAAACAATGTTGTGAACAATACTGTCTGTCTAGATGCTGATAGAATCGACTCAAGTAGATATTGACGTTAGTTTGTAAATATAAACCGCGTACACATAATTAAAGTTCATATGCAAAGAACATATGTATTAAAATAATAGCATACATATGTTAACATAATAAAAAACAAAAAAAACGCTGAAAAGTGATATAATAATAATTTAAAATAAAAGTTGCAGGATTTTCAGGCTCGTCCGCGAGAAAAATTAATAATTAAAAAATAGATAAAATATTAGCCGTCGATTTCAATATCGCATCAAAAATACACTAAGTGACTAAAACGTATCCACTTAATATCCGGGAGATCTGAATATCCGGATATTATGCGCAACACCGAAGAAAAACCGGCGATGTATAATAATGAATACGCGTGTTGTGCGCGCGTATCTTATCTATCTACGTGTATGTACAAAGTATTTTTCGTATTTCTTCGTCGTGTTTGATCCGCGCGCGCACGAAACGAAAAAAAAGAACAATTTTAAATCCACTGTCAGCGAAGTCTCCGCGTACCACCGCACAGCATCCTTTTGAATGCCTGTCGAAATTCCGGCGAGAACACAGTGTAAATCACGGGGTTGAGGGTACTATTAAAATATCCGAGCCACAGGAACACACTGGAGAGAAGCTCGGGCGGTTTGCAAGTGTTACACGTGGCTTGCAGCAGCGCAGTCAGGAAGAACGGCAACCAGCAGGCGACGAAAGCACCGGTGATGATCGCCAGCGTCTTGGCCGCCTTTCGTTCGCGCTTCGACTCGATCGTCTCGCGCGACCGTTTTGTGCACTTGACCACCTGCTGCTGCTGACTTGAACTAGTCGGATTTGTCACCGTTGTCGTGGTGGTCGTCGTTGAAACTGCCGTCGGTGTCACCGTTGTCGACGGGGTGACGTTCGCGCCGTTATACGAAGACGACTTTTCCGGCGAGATGGACGAGTGATCTGGCGTGGATCTCGTGATGGTAAACGCCGTCGACTCCTCGCGCGGCCTGCAACCAGATAAATCATAATTACGCTGGTCGCAAGCAAGAAAGAGAGATGGAAAAAAAATCATTTCATATCATCCTCGTCGTCGGCTCGTGATCGCGGAGATAATAGTGACAGTTCAAATGTGTCAATCTTGATGACAGTGAGAATCTTTAGCTGTCAAAAAGAAACTCGTTTGTAAATAATAGAAAAGATGATATTTCTAATATAGTAGAAATAGTAGTAAAAATATACAAGATATAGAATAAAATGATAAGAAAGGGAAAAAGCAATTTATACAATATAAATACATGCATATTTTTCAGGATTTTTGAGATAAGATAAAGTAAACAAAATTATAAATGAGATTAGAAAAAAATGAAAAATTTTTGTAGTTACAAAATCAAAGAATAAATATAATGATTATAATTACATAATTATATAATTAGTTTTTATAGAGAGCAACATTAATAAGCAAATAATTATGTAGTAAAATAAAATGTTAAAATAATTATAACGATTGCAATTTAATTAAGAATAATTTATGCTTAATAGATTACTAATCAAAATAGAATCTGATGTAGAGGCGATAGAGCTCAAAGATATGCAACAGCGACAAGACTTTTTGCGATACAGCGATCAACAGGTACATGAACTCACACCGTGTTCACGTAGCAAATATCTGCATTGGTCATTGAGACAAAAACTCTTAGAACAATGGTATGCCAAGACTGGATACCAGATATTTAATCTTACTTGAGATAAAATACTGCATGTCAAGAAAACATTGTTTTTACAAATTGAATTGTAATTTCTGTAAAAGAAAAAAATTTAATAGTTGTTCTTGGAAAAACTTAAAAGAAAAGCGAGCTAAATGTCATAACGAATTTTTACGCCATTTTTCACCAGTCGATTCACGAGATCTAGTCCACGTGGCATAACACGTTGTTATCCTTCGAGTTTTTTAATTTTATCGCCGACTATGAAAGGTCGTACGTTTGATTATATTGTTTCCAAAACTTAAAAAATGGAATTCTGATCTCGCAATATAAAAAATAAAAAATGTAAAATGTACAACCTTCTTGTGACGAGCCTGAGGATGCCTCTTCGTTCGCGTGGCGGCTGAAGAATGGTGCCTGGTCTCTTTCTAATTCTCTTTCGCGCCGCTTGAAATATTCTCCAATACAGTACCAGGATAATCAGCAGAGGAACATAGAACGTCGCGCAAGTTGCGAAGATCTGTAACGTAATTTATGTATTAAAAAAAAAATTCGGTTGTATTAATTTATATTTAACTTTGCAAAAAAAAAAAAAAAAAATAAAAGATATTGTTTTCTCTTTTTTTCGTAGATCAGAGTGGCGGTATTGTATTTATCATGTGTGAGAGAAAAAAAAAGAAAAATAATAATTCGCATCTCTCTTCCACAAAGATATTTTTATATTCTTATTGCTCATGTCTGAAAATCGAAGAAAGATGTAATCAGAGTTTCGATGATTTAACATGGCGTTTCTCATAGAAAGCATCAACACTTTTTTTTTGATAAATTTCGTCGTGTTTGTCGCGAACACGCAAATTCTCCGGTTACGCATTACAATCAACCAATAGCATTTCCGTTCGCAATTTTCCGGAAGCGCTCACCTGATATGCGGGATCCTGAGACACGAGACACGTCCCTTCGGCTATGCGAGCCAAATAATCAGGATCCTTCCATCCGAGCTGAGGCGCTAATGAGATTCCTAAGGACACCAGCCACACAAGAGAGATCAGGATACCGATTCTTCTCGGATTCCTCGCCTTAAATTAGAAGAATCACCTTGAACGACACACATTGCCACGTTTCATCATTTTGAAGTAACATTTACGTTTTTTCTTTTTGTTTCCTGCATTTCTCGCAATAGCAACTGTTATCGGAAGATCGTCTATATAAATATATTTATAGAGCACAAAAGTTTTTCATCTATTTTATATACGCGCGCGCGTATATAATTCCACGTGTAACGCATAGATATTATGTCATTAAATAAATTCTTGTCGGTACCTCTTTACGTGTCTCGAACACGGGGAAAGATAAAGTAAGTTATATAAGGAACTAGCGTTGTCATCAGACAGCTGAGGCACTTTACTTGTCTCGATAAATTTTATACCTTCCACAAGAGGTCTCCGCGCATTACTAAGACGCTGTCTGTATCAGAAAATTAAACTTTTAATTAGATCCGCTCGTAAACCTAGTTCTTTTTTTTTTTAGGGAGAGGGAAAGAAAGAGGGAGAGGGAGAGAGAGAGAGAGAAAGATACGGGGGGAGCACGTTAACTCGCTCGTTCGAGAAAATTGCGGCGCCTGCTCTATCTGCGTATCTCTTTAGTGGAAAGCTGCCACATGACTCAAGCTAATTTAACCGCCCGCTCCATTATTTATAACGTAATCGATCCGCTAAGGGACCGAAACACGTCTCTTTCTATCAGTTTGGAAATGCAAGTTAGCCGTTAAGTTCGACCACGCTTGCTCCGGCCGTTGCGCGGCTTATCGAGCTCTAAGCTAATTTCAAACTAACTCTAAGCCCCTCCCCTCTTCGAAAAGGGAGAAAGGGAAGTCACGCCAAGGGTATTACATGCTAGTCTCATCTCGATCAGATCATATTTATGAACGAAGAAGTTTTCGGCCATTTCGCTTTGTGATCCCTCATTTTTTTTCATACTTTATGAAACGGTTTTGCTTGTAATTCTTGTTACATCGGTGCGTGCACGCGAAAGAGAACTTTGCAATTTCATCAACAAAAGTTTATAGACAATTTCGGAAGCAAGATTTTGTTTTTATCTCACAGAGAACATCGAAATATTTGTTTCAACGTTTTCGTTTGTTTTATCCATTTTTAATTATAAAAAACAAAAAAAAAACAAAAAAATAGAAAATAAAAAATCTACTACCTTTGCGATAAAGGAATATATAAAATAAATAACTTTCAACAACTAGTAAAAAAAAAAAAAGTTTTAAAAAAAATATTAAAATTCTGATCAAATTAAATTCTTGCGGATAAAAAATATATGTATGACGCTCTATACCTACTATTTCTACAAAGAGAAGCAAAAGAGAGAAAAACATGCGTAAAGAGACATTTCACGTATGTTACACCACGGAAAAAGTTTACCCACGTATAAAAGTTTTGTGTGTGCAAAAGATCCAGATTCTGTGTGCGCGCGCTATTTTGAAATTGATAAAATAGCATCACAGTTTTCTCGCACGTCACGCATTGGTCTCCTGGCTATTCAAGGAGATCTTCGATGCGCGACATGCAATGTGTTTCGCATGCGATTCTGCGATCTCAACCGTCAACTCCCACGCGACTCTTTTCTATTCCATCTGCGTGACGAGCGCAAGCGATGTCGAAGCGACAGCGGATAACGAAGATCTGTATCTCGTTCGTATTCCGTTTCGGACAATTTCCGACTTCCTCCCGGTAACCGCAACGGCGTTAATTAACCTGTATATAATTGATATCGGTGACTGCCCAATATCTGTCGACCGCGATAGCCACCAGATGCAATATCGAGGCTGTGCAACATAGAACGTCGCTGCTGGTCCACATGTCGCAGAACTCCGGACCGAGTGTCCATGCCGACTTTATCTGCAATAAACAGAATTATCTATCATATAGAGCGTGAGTTTGGCGCGAACGCAAGCGAGAAATCAATGCGATAACAACGGCATGCAGTCTCGCAAACCTTTTACATCGAAGATGTTTCAGAATAAGATGAACATTTATATGAAGTTATCGGCAAAAGTAATTGTTACAGTTTGTTCAGTGCAATTTTTTTTTAATAAAATAAAAAAAAATATTGTTTTTTTCTACAATTAAAACTAAGTTTTTAAACCAATCTTTTAACATTGACTTTATTAGAACTTTTATAATTATTAATTTTAATTTTATTCTGACTTCGTTTCATCTGACTAAACTCATTTAATATTTATTTCATTTAAATCGGTTATCTTATAGACTCCCGAGGCATAGACATCATTGTAGTATGTCTCTGTTTTCGATTTGTTTATTCTCGTTGTCGTCGGTCTCTGGGTTGACTTTTCAATTTAAGTGCGTACTTATTTATTTATTATTATTTTTTTGTATCTTTCGGTTTTAACGGAATGATTTCTAATATTTTGTAAAGAAACTTTTATACACACAGTTGCTGAAGATGATCACAAATATATTGATCGAAACGTGCAATACACATTATATGTAGATTGTTTTTTTTTTATTACCACCTTGGACTTAAAGCTCATTGGGTTTTACTTTCTTATTGTTTTTTTTTCTTTTTTTTTTAATGAACGTTTTAATTTAATTTGATCTGCGAGTGTTTTGTTTGATGGATTTTATGAAAAACGTATATTACGTGCTCGTACAATTTTTATTATTTTATCTGATAATTTGTATGATAAATCTCTAAAAATATACTTAACAGCCAGTTGTTGTGCAACATACTTATAATGACGCACAAAACGTCAAATTGCTGGTGTAAATATTTATTTTTACACGAAGGGCTGTTCGGTCGATTAGTATGTTAAGGATTGCACATAGTTTGGCGTGCGGCAGCAGTTTTCCACGAGGTGTAGGGAGTGTGCGAGAAAATACGGATCGAGGGGTCGGAAGAGAAAACCATCCGAGTCGAAACCATAGCCGACGCGGTGGGACGGGGGCGTAGAAAAGGGAGCCGATAAGAGCGATGTCGAAGTGTCGGCGGGAGAAAAAGAGAAGAGGAAAAAGCAAGCGGCGGAGGGAAACTGATGCATGCCTGCTTAAAAGTCCATTCATGGTATTGGAATCTATCTTCGAAAGCCAATCGTCCCTTGTCCTTCTTTCAGCACGGCGGTCCCTTCGCCCCATAGACATATCCCCGCCCTTTATACTTTGAGATCAGAGAACGTTCCGGAAGTTGATGAATCGCATCCATCTTGCCGGAAACATAAACACGTTCAAAAAATTGTATCAATCGTACGAGAGAAGTCGATAAAGGAGCAGTTTCAACCCGTCGCAGGTCGTCCTGCAAAGAAGGATTTATGATGGCGGAAGTAACGGTTTCACATCCATCACACAAGTGTACACGAAACTTCGAACTGCAAGAGATTTTCTCTCATTTGTATTAAGAGGATGCTGAACTTTCTTGTTTTATCATTATTTCGTAATTCAAACTTTTTGGAAAAACTAATAATCGGAATGGAAAACGCTTCTCCAGAAAAAAAGAGAATATAGTAAAGAATTGGATAAAGCATAAGAATTCAAGAAAAACAAAAAAAAGTTTTTAGGCTGTTATTACATAGACTACATTTTTGCTTTATATGCAAAATTAAAATGGCCGTACAAATCCAAGTAAAAATACCATTATCCCAAACTAGAAACATAGACGAATAATGTGAGTGCTTTAAAAAGAATTTTGAAACCTTGTGAGAAGAGAAAACTTTGAACTACGATTCGTACAATCTTAGCAAAAAACGCCGAAATACTATCACCCGTCATACGAGAAACATACGTCTACTCTTGTCTTTCTTGTGTCATCTAGCCTTGTTTTGGCTCGATTCGGTCCCGAGAGATGGCGCCACCTACCCGATAGACGATAGCAGCTAAACTGCCAAATCGAAGATTACAAGACAGTTCAGCATCCTCTTAATATTATATTGAATTTCACGAAGCTCCTATCGCAAGTGAAATTAAACTTAAAAACGCACGTAAAATAGATTCAAAAACTTGAAACTGAGTTTGAATTCTATGTGGTAAAAGAAAACGCGTGCGAATAGATGTTGCGAACTTTGAAAAACGAAGATAACAATTTTCTTTATTTACGCCGTATCCAATGTTTCGATCTTATTGCTTTGCAACAAAAGTACATTTTTCTCTTGCTCTTCTCCCAAAGTGGATGTTGACGACGGCAAGCTTCGACTCGAAGCTTCTCAGCGCTCTTCTTATAAATCCTTTCCGCATCGGGGCATATCTTTCAAAGTCGCCAAAGACTCTAATCAAGTTCTCTCGCATGTGCTCGTGCAGTTAATGAAGTCGTTCGCGTGCGCGTTTCTGGTGTCCGGCGATAAACGCGGAGCGAAACGAGCGGTTGTAAAGCGGACATCCATCAAACGTTTCGGATTAAGCGGTGGATGTATAAATTTCCATGTGTCCGTGTTAGGGAGAAGGGGATAAAAATGTGTGTGTGTGTGTGTGTGTGTGTGTGACGCGCGCGCGCATCTCGACAATCTAGTATATGGCGGTAAAAATTGCTAATGCGTCTGCCGTCAACTCGAATGCCGGTCGAAATAGCACCGCGCCATTAAACGGAGCATGTGATATTGATACGCCAGCGAACACATAACAGCGAAAAGACAGAGGTTCGCGCTCGAGAAACGTGAAGAGAGAAAGAAGGGTGTGTGAATTATTCCACGCCTGGAAGAAGTATCTGTGAAAAGCGAGAGGGAAAAATTGCAAGTTTGTCTCGGAAAATACAATACGGAAATGTGGAAATATAATATAGGGAAAAAGTAAAAACGAAGAAAGAAAAAACGCTGAAATGGGATGAGTGTGAGAAGCACAAATGGCGAAAGAAGAGGATGTTGCGCTGAGAGCACAGGAAAGGAGGGATCTAAATAAGAATGTATGTTAGAAGGAAAAAACGTCCATGTCACGAAGAATCAAAGTACAAGTAGCGCCGTTAAACACACGCATGATCAAGTTGAACGGATACATTTCGAAATGAAAACACGGGGCACAAAGAGGGATCCGCTTTTTTTTTTATTCTTTTGCATCAACCGTGATTCTAATTAGATTTAAAACCTCGATATGCGAGTTTTCGGATGTATCAATCTCCTTATATTTTCAAACCGCGATTTTAAAAGGAGCGAATCATATTCGAGAATATACAGGATGTCCTATTTAAGTTGACAAAGCGAGAAATCTCGTAGGCAATTGATTTAAAAAAGCAATAAGCTGACACAACGTCTTTTAGTATTTTGAGTGAGAATTCAAACGGTACCATTAGTTTTTTAATGCGTGAGCATTTTCAAGGTCATCGCACAACTTTAGTTTGTAACATTTTTTTTTGTAGAACCTCTGTTTTTAAAGATATTCAGAGAAAACATTTACAGTATAAATTGTCTAACTACGCGATATAAAATGTACGACGTGATGGATATCTGTTTTTGGGATAGGTACCGCAAGGTATACAAATTAACAGCTTTTTTCGTCTTGATTAACCACAAAGAAAAATTATTTCCATTTTTTCTGCAGCTGTTAAATATTCCATTGTACTTCACTCAAAATAAATTAACAACCACGTAAATGTAACTAGCGATACGGTCTTTCCTAGACTAAGTTATGCAACTTGATTATTTTTTATCTGTAACTCTTTTATCAGATACATTTGCAAACACATTTACGGTAGTTACTTCTTTTTACGTATCTATCTATTTTCTATCAAATGTTGGTAAATTAAATATTAATAAAAAACTCGGTTTGCAAGTGAAGGCTTTTGCTAAATTTTGCAAACATGTGATGGAGAGAAATATCAAAACTTCTTGGATCTTGAATTATTACCAATATTATTTGAAGATCTAACAAGTCTGGTAGACAGACAAAACATGTGATTTCAGCAAAAGTTGTTTCTCTGAATATCTTAAGAGGATGCTAAACTAACCAAGAAAGTCAGTCAAAAATGACACTTAGGAGCTAAGGCTGGCGCCATCTCTCGGGACCAAGTTGAGCCAAAACAAAGCTAGATGACACGAGAGAGACAAGGATAGACATATGTTTTTCGTATAACAGGTAATAGTACTCCGGCGTTTTTTGCTAAAATTGCACCAATCTTATTTTTGATATATCGTTTCGTACAAGCTTCAAAATGCTTTTCTGAAGCACTAAAAATAATCGGAAATGTCTCTAGAAGTGGATAGCAGAGCGTTTTTTTGGATTCATATCGCCGATTTTGTATATGAAATGAAAATGTGGATTATGTCGTAAGTCCATAAATTTGTTTTTTTTTGTTTTTTGAATATCTCTCTGCTATCTATTTCTTTAGCATGTTCTCTTTAATTCTGGAGAAACGTTTTTTATTCCGATCAATGAGTGGAGAATGGCATCTAAAATAAAAAGTGTCGGTATAACAGGACGGTTCAGCATCTTCTTAAAAGACATAAGTCCTACAAAAAAATGTTTTAGACAAAAGTTATGCGTAGTTGTTTTACGTAGAATACGATTTCGAAATAAAAACTATAGGTTTACAATACACACAAGTTGACCTTAAAATGACTTTAAAAACGCCCACGCATTAAAAATCTATTATTTTCAATCTTCGCTCAAAAAACTAAAAGACACGTGTCAGCTTATTTTTAAATCAGTTGTCTACGAGATTTTTCGCTGTGTCAACTTAAATCATTCTGTATATGATAAAATGGAGGCACGCTCAGATACGTATTTCTCTTTTCTTGGCAACGAGATCTTTATGAAATCATAGATAACGCTTGCCGCGCAAAAAATCGCGGTGATTAGCGCCTATGTTATTCCTGTTACATAGCTGCTCCTCTGCTTTCATATTGCCGTGTACACATACATTAAGTTGAAATTCACGGCACGTAGCGAACTTCGTCGCGAGAGGAGAATCAAAACCTAATCATTCATATGTATACATGTATTCGCTATACCACTATATAGCTTGTTATCTTTATCTACTGGCGCCTTAATTGACGAATATATTTACAGGATGTAAAAGTTTGACACAGCCGAAGAGTGTGAAGATAGATTCTTCTGTTCAGATTAGATTAATCTAAACAGAAAAGTCGCTTATCATTTTATAAAATTCGCAATAGTTATTGAGTTATTAATTAATGAATGTGAGCGCGTGGGAAGTGATGATCCGAACTCTGTGGGCATGATTTTCAGTTGTAAAAAAAATTGACTTTATGCGATATTTTAGCAACGAGAGACGGAGCAAAACAAGCGCAAGCGACGTGCGATCGCGACTTTTTGCAATCAATTGATTTTTTACGGCGATGCAACTGCAAATTATACACAGACCATGGCTTCCCACGCGCTCACATTGGCTCACATTAATTAATTAATAACTCAATAAATATTGTGAAATTTGAAAAATGGTAAATAACTTTTTAGTTCAAAATGACTTTAATTTAATCGTTACACTTCGGCTCTGTCAAAATTGTTGTCAGATACCCTGTATATATGTATAACAACCGCGTTTTCCATCGCTTACGTTTACGCTGGACACATAGAGAGAAAAAGAGAAAGATAGATCTCGGTGTGGAAAATTGCATTAGCTTTTATAGAGGTGATAAATTATGACATGGTGGATGTAATTTGTATAGATTACGATATTTAAAATAACAAAAAATATCGCTATCCGAGATAATGATTCAAGGTCAGCAAGGCAGAGAGTACATTAAATTTCTATATGTGTATCTTTTCAATAATAAACTTTAATATTGAATATTTATGTCATACGTATAATAAAGTAAACTCATTCTGAGAATCTCACGGCAAATTACTCGTCTATCATAATTATCACACACGTGGAGCTACAAATTTCATAAATCTCGAGTCTCTTTTATATTGAAAAATTATTGTTAAAGTTTTTTGCGCAATTTCTGGCTATTGAAATTCCACACGAAAATTTGAAGCTCGAACATAATAAATTGTTCTCGTTTTTGCGCTCGAATGGATGTTCTCGAAGTTTTTTTCACGTTAGTCTCATTAGAGAAATACATAATTAACGAACTTTCTAAGATGAAAGAATTCAAAACGCCAAAATGCCATCTCCGAAGGATGTGCATATATATCTGCCGGTTTTGCGTGCGGCATTTTTCTCCAAACACAATGTCGACGCGCAACGTAGCGAAAGCTGCAACTGAAAACGCGCGCGGTTCCTTACACGGATGTTACGAACTCGTGTGAATGGTTGCAACGGACCATAGATTAAAGTTTAACAATGAAAGTATTACGCGCGAAAAGAGAAATGATCCTTTATGTACGGAGAGAATGGCCATTAAGTCGAGCATTTCATCCAAAAATCCTGCAAAATTTTCATCTCATAAATGTGAATTGTAATAAAAATGCAGTGCATTTCGTACACGTGTTTGTAAGTATAGCTGCGCAAATTTAAATGTTGTTATGTATTAAGATGTACGGATTAATTGGCGTGTTAATTGCCATATCTGTCAATTATGAGAAATCAAGAGTGAGATTATTTATTTAAACAATTGAATTAATTCTTTTTCTAAATTAATCAAATAGTTTCATATATTTTGTTGCACAATTTTTATTTGACGAAACTTAAATAGAAATATTTTACGTGACAATTATCAAATAAAAAAATATCTGCGAGTTGAAATGGTGATTATTATTGGTATATAGTGCAAATTATGAATACTTGAAGCGATTAAGAAATATCCGAAACAACGCATACATAGCACAGTAGTATCCATTGTTATTCGTCGTTGACAAGATTTATCCTTCAGAAAATCAAATCATCACTGATTGATTATCGCATGTTGTGCTCTTTTCTTCTGAAGGATAAAACTTGTCAACGACAAGATCCCAACGCGATACTACTGTAGCTATCTATGTTCTTTCAAATACTTATCAATCGACGTTTTGTATGTGTTTTTTACATATAAGCTGTTTGAAAACTTTTGATTAAGTCGAAATATGAAGGTAAATTGAGTCAATCCGTACAGAAAAGTCGTTTACCATTTCGTAAAATTTGCAATATTTATTGAGTTACTTAATTAAATTTGAGTCAATGAGCGCGTGGAAAGCGATGGTCCGGAGTTCGTAAACGCGTAACAAGCGAGCATGTGACACAGTTTTTTGCAATCAACTGAGTTTTACAGCGATGCAACTGAAAATCATGTACAGAACCATCGCTTCTCACGCACTCATATTAATTAATTAATAACTATGATAAATATTGCGAATTTTGCAAAATGATTTTTCGATTCAAATCAACCCAATCTACTTTCATATTTTTTGTCAAACTTTCTCAAACACCTTATACATCTATGCATGTATATAACGTTATCATCATGTGTATAAACATGAGAAAAACGCGCGGAAATTTTATGTTCTCACATATCCGATTAAAATCTTCATGCGATTGCGCATATTTTTGTGTCACAAATACCGACACGATCTATCGCGCGATGCGAAAAAATAGAACACGATATAATAGCATGTTGTAAACGACTGATATCGGTATGAAGAAAAATAACATACCTCGTAAAGTGCTCCGAGAGGCATAACGAGACAGGCCACCATAAGATCCGCAACAGCCAAACTAACGATCAAGTAATTTGCCACAGATTGCAAATTTCGCTCTATCACGATAGCCGCTATGACGAAGAGGTTACCTGTAATAAAAACACGTGTATTTTTTTTTAAGTAAACATATATAATATCTTATATTTTTTTCCTCTCTCTCTCTTTCTCTCTCTTTCTCACTCTTTCAAACTTTTTAATTTAGTGAATTCTGGATCAGTTTTATGTATCAACTTTATAAAAGTACACCATATAATTATTTAAAAGATAACTTTTTTTAAGATTAATATTAATTTTAGTATGATTTAAATAAAACTATTGCGCACAAACATGTTACTAAAATATATCTTTTGTAAAAGTATCTCGTGATTATATATATATTTTTTTACAACATATCTATATATAAGGATTCAATATTGATTTTTCCATTTTCAGCTTGAATGTCCGTATACTACATCATATGTTTCCTTTTTTCACTTTGATAAAAACTCTGTACAAAATGTTTTTGTTTTCACATCAATAAAGTGTTGCGCACGTCATAGTTATCTGCGCGCAAAGTTAGCCGTGTGGTCACGTGATCAAGTCAAAATTAACTATCAAGCTGCTATTTTGACGCGTTCGCACTCGGATGTGACATTGAACCGCACCTGCTCTGTGTGTTTGCGCATCGGTTTACTCGTCTCACATCGAATAAAAAATTTGTGTGCGTACAAATAACGGAAGTGGAATCTATAACGATCGTCTTGGCGCAACGATCTACTCGATTGATCGCGATCGGTTACGTTTCGCCGTATTTCAGAATCGGCGCTCGTCGTCACGTGCGCTCTGTCACACTCATTCTAATACGCGCACGTATCAATTGTTCGTCAAACAAGCGTTATAAATACCGAATGCTCGAATCTGCTTGATGCGTTAATTGTTTAGACCGTCAACCGAGCATTGACAGATTGATCGAGATAAAATAGAGTGTTTGGCATCGCTATGCGTGAACTTGGCGCGAGGCACTACCGTGTGAAGTTGTTTTATTCCACGATATGTCAATTTTGTGATTATACTTGATCGGCATCTTACCAAGAATCGCGAGGAAAATTTTGCAAATACGCAACGTTTTGTGTGTGTGTGTGTATATATATAAATGTTCACAATTGTATCGAGAGAGCAATTGGCGAGAATATCGAAAAACTTCACGAGTGGTCTCCTTTCAAAATTTGTTAATTGATGCGCTCGCGATTGTTTGAGCATAGCGTTTGGAATTGATATCGATTGCTGCAGTTTGTTGAAATAATTAAAAAAAAAAAACTCGCGTATTATTTTGCGTGTTAGTTTTGCGTGCTATAGTTTTACGCGAGTGTGACGCAAGTGCGTCTTCAAGATCGAGAAACATAGGGAGGCATTGCTTTATCGTTTGATGGAGTAAGTTTGTTTCTCAATTATTTCTTTGGTATGGGATTTGAAGTGAGAAAACAAATGTTCTTTTTTTTTCAGCAAACTCTTCTTCTTTAGCCGACATGTGCGCACAAATAATTTCTTTAATTTATCTAAAGAAAACCTTAAAAATTTAAGTAACCTTTCCGTAGTTATTTTACAGTTGAACGCGCAAAAGACAATGTGATAGAGGATGTGTCTATTTTAAATTATAACAACAACTCGTGCGAACACGCGCCCGTTGGTTTGTGCATTGTTGCAAAGTCGTTAAGCAAATTGAGATCGCGAACGCTCGTCGCGCTTTCGACTCTTTAATAATAGTTCTGTAATTGGCACTGCAAGGGGCAAATTCGAAGGGAGGGGGCAAAAGGGGGGCTAGTCGCCATCAATTCCGACGGCGAGACTGAATAGCGGCAATCAAGTTCGGCAAACTCGGGGATAGATGAAATCAGTCGTACGTTCTCCTAGACATGGTTCGACGCGACCGTAAATCGATCGTATCGCGTTCGATTTACGTGATAAAATTTATCCAAGTTCGTCGAGCCGTCGTTACATATTCCTCGAACTCTGCGATATCGTTCCTCGCGATCTTCGGAACGAACAATTGCCGTTAGGAAGAACATGTATATGTACATACATATACAAGGGTCAGTCGATGAAAAGCAGGAAAATCCTCGTCACTCTGGAATCGTCAACTTCGTGAAAAATGTCTATCTTTCGAGACGAAAACAAGTTAGACGAATAAAATATCGAGTCTCGCAGAGGGATCGTTTTCGATGCACGCGTCAAAGAAAGGAGTCATGTTTTCAGACACGTGTCGTATATTGCTTCAGATTTTTCGTAAAATAAATATCTTAAAAAGCACATTGTGTGCGATATATTAAAAAAAAAAAAAGTATATTAGAGTTAGTACTTTTATTTAATAAGAAATTTCTCTTTTGAAGATTCTATTTAAATTGTTTTTAAGTTAAATTGAAGAATATCACACAAAAGAGAGAGAGAAAGAGAGAGAGAGAGAGAGAGAGAGAGAGAGAGAGAAAAGAATAAATAGATATTTGCAACAAAGAGTAAATAAATATGTGTAAAATTCACTGATTAAAACAAATGAAACATTGCAATTTTACCTGGCACAATAGTAACTTGATCAAACTTGATCAAACTTTACTGATATTGCGAAGCTTTTGACGGTAATCGAAATTTTCGAGATTTGCATGGTTTTCTCTTTAAGATAAGAATTCATATATTAGTAACACGATGTTACATTCATTACGTAAACGTGCCCGACGATCGCTGCTTCAAGCGTGTTTAAGGAAAGTTGGATTAGCAGCTCGAGCTACGTTTACCAGGATATAACATCGTTGCTCGGCGTACCGCATCACTTCGCATCGCCATTTTACATGAATATAGTAGATGCGTTCTTTCCGATTTCTTGCAAAACGTGTAAAGAAAGAAATTACATATACTCTCTTTTGTGTATAACGAGATAAACACTAAAAGTTAATGAATGAACAGTATAAGAAAACGCATTCTGATAAATAAAAGAATACACGTAATAGAAAATTACTGATATAATATCTTTTTTTACACGATTAATAATAAATAATAAAACAACAACAGAATAAATTAAAAATAAAAGCAAATAACAAAAGAAGTTAACTGGTATTTTTATTTTTTTCAGAGAAATGCAAATTTTAAGAATACTTATATCTCCTAATATTCGCCTTTTTGGTCGGATTTCTGACCTAGAACGAACAATCTAGAAGTAGAGAGTTATAGCGAGAGAAGTTGAGTATCTCCGAAAAAGGGTAAGATCGTAATCATGAGAGATGTGTACTAATTAAATTTAATTTCCAGGCGAGACGACAATAGACTTCGCTTAAATTAAAGAGCGAGTTAACTTCGGGAAACGATCGAGAGTGCCGCGTAATTCGTACTTTCGCTCATCTTGCTCTTGTTCTTGTAAGTCGACACGAATGTTCGATGCAGGACTTGAGAACTCGTACTCCTAACAAATTGTACAAATTTCTTTCTTTTTTCTCCATCCATTAGTTTCGCATTACGTGTCCGCAAATACTTGCACACAGTGTCCCGCGACGACAACGACCGTGTAAGATAGGTACGACGTGGCTCTCGAGGATAGCGCGGAGGACGCACTGCGTCCTCAGCTGCGCACAGCAACGCGGAGAAACGTCTCCACGGGGAAAAAATATAACCGCCACGATGTCGTGCGACGAGTAGAAAAATAGAAAGAAAAACGCGAAAGAAACGCGACATTTTACTTTAGCGTAATTAACTCTCGCGAAGAAAGAGGAAGCAAGCATCGAGAGGATGTTTCAGCACACCTGGATCTAACGCTCTCGCACTCCGTTAAGAAGCGTATTTGCAACTTCAAGCAAAAAAAGAAAAAAAAATTCACACATTCAAAGTTTTAACGGATAAGCAGCGCGTGCGAGAGAGAGAGAGAGAGAGAGGGGGGGGGAGGAGAAAAGAGTCGTGAGTTAAATACGTGCGAGCTGCGTTTGTGCTTGTAGAGAAATAATTTACACTCTGCAGTTTTTAATCTGTCACGCTACCGCGCTCGGCTTGATGCCGGGTTCTTTCATGCTTTGTAGCTTTCTGGAACGTCGGGAACGTCTCGACGAACAAATTTTTATAACGCTTGTACACGCGTACTGTACATCGGGCGGAGATGTAATGAAAAGTTCATATTTTTTTATATTTATTATTAGTTGTGATGATGTATATTTATTATTAATAACTTCAGCGTACAGCCAAGAAGTATAGGACTTGGTTTACAATGACTCTTAACTCACACATCCGTCCATACTCTATTCATATATCTATACTATGTACAGATTCTTATATATCCAATATCTCATATTAATCTACAAAGTTCTGCACATAGTATTTCCGATAAATCCCGACACTAAACCTACATTTTCTCAACGTCCTGCTTAATATAACTTATCTTTCACCTTGCCCTGTCATTCTCTTACATATATAACTTAACCTATCCTAACTTAATCTTATCTATCAAAAAATCCACTTCAGTCTATTTATCCTCATACTTATATTCAATTCTACACTCTCCTTTGTTTATTTTACACTCTTCGTATTATCATGATTCTTATTCATGTTCTTTCCTTATCTATTTCATCTCCTCTATCTTCTCTGCCTCTTCATTCCACCTGAGTTTACTGCCATTCACCTCCAATTTCTTGTATCCAATCCATACTCTTTTTCCTTTCCGTCTTTCTTCCTTAGCCTTTTCTCTAATTATTCTTTGAATCTCTCTATCTTCTCTCGATAGATCATGGTCGATAAATATATTACCACCTGTCAATTTTTTCTTTACACTCATCAATTCCTGTTTGCTTGTCCAATCTCTTAACTCCACAATTGCAATCTCCGCTCCTTCTTTTCCTAATATTTCAATCTTTTTTATCTTGTCCCTAGCATCGAATGCCTTCCAGGAAACTTCTTTTTCCAGGAAACTCGATACTATGTTCATCATGTTATCATTTCTCTTTTCAATATCTCTTATTACTATCTTGTTTTTTCTCTTCCTCCTATCTTCTTCCTCTAGTTTTCTCTTCATCAATTTTAAATCTTTTTTTGTCTCTTCCATATGTTGTCTCATCAGTCCTCGAACTTCTACCGTTTCGTTCGTTCTTTTAGTTCTACCATACTCTTCGTTATTCTCCCTCTTATATCCTCGCTCAATTTTTCTTCTCTTTTTTCCAGAATTTTTACTCTATTTTCCAATTCCTCTACATTCTTTATCATAATTGCTTCTCTGACTGCCCACCTTTCTTCTATGTTAAGTATGTTGTTTTCTAGCTTCCTAATTTCTTTCTTCATCTTTTCTTTGCCACTTCATCTTTTCTCCACACCCACTCTGATCCCTTTTAATTCTTGGAGAATTTGCCATACCGTACCATGTCCATAATGTATGTGTATGTGCAAATGAGCTCAAAGTCTACTGCGCATCCGTCGGAATGGGACACCTTTCTTTTTACACCATGGTACCGTCCACATCCTCTTCGATCTCGCCATCTTCTATGTTACTTTTCCGTACACTTTTAGAGGGTAATCTTTTTGCCTTCTCGGATCGTTTAATGCCGTCTCTCTTCTTTATCTCTTTTTGTTTCTTTCTTATCATTTTTCGTCATCCATCTCTCCATCACCGACACTGAACTCGCTCTTCTTCTATTCTTACTATTAGGATCCTCTTTCATTGGGTTATAGATTCCAGATGCTTTATCCATACTCCGACTCTATTACCAGAGAGAAGGCTGAGAGCGGCCACGGCCATAAGAGTTTTTACGATAGCTTTTGGACATGGTTCTATTCCGTGCTATGTTTTGTGGACATGGTTCTATTCCATGCTATGAGAACATCCACGTGGTGGGGATACGCACACAA
>QVNV01024138.1:0-62817 GCA_014825455.1 Pseudomyrmex pallidus | reverse complement strand
ATTTTATAAATTTTTTACTATGAAGACCCAACAGGGTGTGTATGAAACTTTGCAATAGTTTTATTTGTTTTTCTTTATATATTTCAGATACACTGACGAATTTAATGTTCGGGAAGATCTTATGGGATTAGCTATCGGTGCTCATGGCGCAAACATTCAACAGGCACGAAAAGTTGATGGCATTACAAATATAGAATTAGAAGAAAATTCGTGCACATTTAAAATATATGGAGAGGTAATAGCCCAAAAATATTAGTATTAATTATTTTATAAAATTTTTTATATTGAATTTCATATGTTTTTACAGACGCATGAAGCTGTCAAGAAGGCTCGGTCTATGCTGGAATATAGTGAAGAATCTATACAAGTTCCACGTGTTTTGGTAGGAAAAGTAATTGGGAAGAACGGTCGCATTATCCAAGAAATAGTCGACAAAAGTGGTGTAGTAAGTACTTTTTTTTCATATTATTAATTAAAGCAATAACAGATTTATGTATATATCGCTACTTTCCAGAATTAATATATATTACAAGGGTAGGTATTTTTATCCTTATCAGTACGTCTGGAAAAATAGATGATATTATTATATAAGCGCATCAATTTTCATTTTCAGTTGATACAATATGATTTTATTGGAACTATTAAATTTCGTATATACAGATTATATGTAATACTTTACAGATCCTCTGCATCTACTGATATATTTTATCGCTCAGGGTATGTAGCAATTGTCCGAAAATTTTCTAACATGCATTTGTAGGCGCTGTGTATCGCGCAACACATAATAGACTTCCGATTGTCATAAAGTTGGATTCCATTTTAAAACCATAATAATCAAAGCCATAATACAGCATTCAATTGAAAATGGAAGTTACAATTTAATAAGGGATTAGGTTATATATATGATATACCTTGTTTGTTCTCGGTAGATAACATCTGACTCGAGTGGGAATGTACATATTGATAAAGTAAGTATGTCATTTTCTATTGTTTGTAATTTTATTTCATTTACAGTTCATTCGATCAGTTATTTATATCGAGAAGCACTCACGCACAAGACTTACATGAACCACTCGAGTCAGTTCTTTTGAGAGAGTTACATATAATCAATGTCATATATATAACATATATATAGTGTTTAAAGAAACGTATATTCTTTATGTTTTACATCTACATAATTATCTCGCATTCTGAATGTTATGTATATCAACTATATATTAAAGTCATATTTGATGTTACGAGCAGATAATATCATTAGCCGCGATTTAACGTTAAACATGCATTGTACATGTATGCATCGAATTTGATGCATAAATCATTCCATGTCCATGCATTTGTTTTTTGTCTTAATTATATGTTCTACAGTATATTATTTAATGTTATTTTAAAATGTTCTGACACAAGCTAATTTTTTATTGATCAGAACATTAGATTGAAGATTTTTTACTGATCAGAACATTAGATTGAAGATTGATAATTGAATATATATAATTATTTTTCGTTAATATATATATGAAGAATTAAATATAAAACTTTTTTTACAAAATCGCATATTAATATGCGTTAAAATTCTGTAACTCTAATTCTTGTATGAACTTTTAACAATTTAATGATTAATTTTTTATAATTGTCAGCAAAAGATATTTTCAAAGAAAATATTTTATGTTATAAAATATAGGTATTTATCTTCATAATACATTAACGTTAAAATAAAACTTTTTTTAAAAAAAATTTATAATTGGTTGTAAAGATATGTAACTTCGAGAAAGAGAAGAATTATCTGTAAAATATTGAAGAAAGGTAAAGGTATTGATGAAATAATATATATTTTTTAAAACCAATCCCTTTTAAAGTATACAAAAAAATATAAAATATTTTTTAAGCAAATTTTCGCAGACTAGTCACAAATCTATTGATGAAAATGACAAACGCCAGTGACTAAAAACTGATGGTATGGATATGAAATACAATGTTAAATGTGTCCCAAATTGGTAATTAGTTGCTTTGTAAGTGCATCGAAAGCGGAAGTTTGCTAACTACTGATTTGATCGTTTCAGGTAAGAGTAAAAATAGAAGGAGACAACGAACCTCAACCAACGATTCCACGAGAAGAGGGTCAGGTGCCCTTTGTCTTTGTCGGCACTGTTGAAAGCATCGCCAATGCTAAAGTTTTGTTGGAATATCACTTGGCACACTTAAAGGTATGTAATTCTACATAAAAAATATATATTTTGACAAACTTTATAGAAGTTATATCAATTATATACGTGTGACTTGTATTGTAGGAAGTAGAGCAGCTTCGACAAGAAAAACTGGAAATTGATCAACAACTACGAAGCATGCATGGGTCGAACACGGGACCTATGCCCAGTGGTTTTCCACCTACAAGACGAGGAATGGTTGCAGGACCCGAAGAGGGTGTTAGCGGTCGTGGTGGTCGTGGTGGTCAATCTCGGGGACGTGGCTCTCGAGGTAGAGCTCCCACTAGACACAATGCCGGTAATACTAATAAACATTTGTCGATATTTTGCACGAGTTGAAATTTGGCCGCTTTTGTGCAGTGATTAACATTTAATTATACATTTGACAGGATTACGTAGAGAAACTTTAGACGGCAGTGAAGATCGCGTCCGGGACTTACCACCAAGAGGTGGTCATCAGGGAGGCGCCGGTAATTCAGGGTACATGAGCGGCAGACAAGGTCGTCCTCCGACTCAACGCAGAGACCGTAGAGACGAACGTCGTCGCACCACTGATGACGAGGACACTGTTTTAGACAGTCAAGATGTTTCTAGCATTGATAGAGGTAATAATATTTATTGATTAACATATTCATGTGTTGAAACGCGCGCAATTTATAACCGTTTCGTCCTAAAGACAATGACATCTGATAATTAGATCGCTTTGGGGTTGGCATGGAATTGCGAATCAAACACTTGTGACCATCTAACACTACTGTTAACGTTAACGAATTTTATATTCTAACACATGCTACTAACGTATGCAGTGGCAGCTTTCCACTATCTTCGTTTTAATCTCACATGTTTTATGCTACAAATCTCGAAATAAGATGGTCACAATGGTTTGTGTATATGTGTAGAATCAGTATCAAGTGTGGAGGGAGGATCTAAAGGAGTAAGACGGAGACGGATTCGACGCTCACGACAACGAAGTTCAACGCCAACAAACAATATCCAAACAGGTAATGTATTTGTGAGCGTAGGGTTGCGCGACATTTCTTTAGGACGATCGGTTCCATGATAAAGGACAGTTTTCTATTAATTTTTAAATGTTATGTTATAGCACACTACACATACGCATACACACATACACATACGTGTACATATATGTACATATATATAAATATATATGCACGAAAACATTTCGAGTTAATATATACATTTGTTTAGGCAGTAATGCCGGCCCGTGCGACCAGTCAACAATGAATAGCAAAGAAGGAACACCTGCGAACGATGTTTCCGTATCCAACAACAGTTCCCAAGGACCTAAAGGCCAAAGAGAACATCGGTCTCGTCCTCCTCGTATGCAGCAGAGCAATAAGCCTAAGGAAGCTCTGGTTAATGGTACCAGTGGCTAAAGCAATCGTTGCGTTGTCGACAATTGCCACTAACGTTTATACGTTACACCTGATGAGAGCGATTAACTCCCAGCACGTAACATGACGTTATTATACCGACGCAAGGACTACACGATTATGGAAATGCGACATGATTAGTCTACGCTCGTTGTTAAGACTGTTTGCTACCGATAAGAAATACGACAGTTGTTTAAGAAATCGTCATTCTCCTTAAACACATTTAAGGACACATATTAATATCCATGCATGGTTTAGTTTAAATGATGGTAATTACACTGTCATGTTTGATATATGGATACATTCATTGGGAGATAGAAGATATAGCATTTGGTAAGAAGGATTCCCTGATTGTGAAACTGTGCCTCATTTTTATACCGAGCTCCTAACTTATGTGGCAGTGCTTCGGACGCGCCGCACGGCGCGCCTTAGTCACTCGTTAACGTTTAACGATCCGATATTAGGCTGAGTAATCGCGGCTCGTATGTCAATTATCACTCTGGGTAGGTTTCATCTAGATATGTCGCTTACTTTAGTACTTACAAATATTTAATTCGATACTCATAAAAGAAACGTATTTCGCTCCGGTGTCATTCCGAACGATTTGATATATTTTCACAACAATTTGTCAACAAATTATCTAATGGATATTTTTTGTGAACACTACGTATTAAAAATTGCTTCAATTATATATCGACAAATTACTGTTATTGATAATATGATTCCTGTGAATGTGAATGCTAAAATCCGAATGCGACATAACTAAGATGTAACTCGACGTGGTGCAAGAAAAAAAAATGGATTTCCGTTGTTAATAGTAACAATGGTAGGTGGCAGCTGTAAAGAAATTCTGGTTCAAAGGTGTTCCCAATGATGTTCCTTTCTATTTACTTGAGGAAATTGAGTTTTTGATTTACAATTATTAGTAGAGTTATTTAACAACACTAGATTTTTATGTTTCAATGCTGAGTGTTTAATAATATCATAATAATTACAAAAAAAAAAAAATATGAAATATTCGAATCTAACATGATCAGATATGCACAAGGAGTCGGTTTTCATTTCTGAGTACACTTGTCACGTAATTTAGTCTTTTTTCCTTTTTTTCTTTTTTTTTTATTTTTACTACAGTCTAAGCATACTATATCAAACTTTAGAATTTGATATCGAGTTGGTTTCTGCATTGTTTCGCATAATTTAAAAAAGAAAGTAAACGTATACTTAGTAATACCAATGTATGATGTGCCAGAGAGAAGGAATGATACATGTTTTATGATATCTAGCTAAAGTGCAGACTTAGCGCATACCTTTATTACTATAATACTACTTAGTCGAAATGTGGATGTCTGAACAAATAAACTAGCTTTACTATACTAAGCTATAAAAAATAGATATCAATTGTTTTAAATTGATTATCAATATCATTAAAAACTCAGTTATCAATTTAAAACAGTTGTCTCTTCTTCCGGATATGACAACAACTAATCGGACGTGTCTCATGAATTTTGCAAAAACACATGGCGGTTGATGCAATATATTGACAAAAAAAAAAAAAAAAAAAAAAAAAAAAACTGAGATATCCCCCAACTTGCTTGTTTCAGATACATTTGTATTGATTGCAATTTGTGCATAATTTAAGAATAAAACATTTCTGTACATAGACTGGCCATTGGTATAATGAAAAACCTTTGACTATCCTATGCGACGCAAACAATGCGATACGCTTAACTCTTCCTAAATTAGCCAAACTCTTCCCACTTTTAATTTCTTCCGGATCCTTTTTAACACTGTTTCTTTTTTAAAACAGTAAAATCTTCCAAATTTTTCTCCCATAAAAAGTAAGAAACTTTGAAATAATTACAAGTACATTAAGAATATATATTTTAATTGCATAATTTAATATTTGTGCGCTCTTTGTCTTACTTAGCTACTTTGTATGTTCAGATAAGAGAAGAGACTTTGTTATACATTTAGAAATTTAATAAAATAAACTATATAACGCTCTACGTAACTTAACAAAACTTTCTCAGTGTAACACCAATTTGAAGAACAAAGCATAAAATATAATTCGCGCAATTTCAATCCGGTTATTACTGTACATATATAGATCAATGTCAGTTTCAGGTACAAAGAATGGAGCTTGTCCAGCGGGAGCTTTTTAGAAAGCTCTCGATCAGTGCAATCCCAGATTTCCGCCAAGTCCTTGTTCTTTTCGCCATTGAGCCAACCTGATAGCATACCATCCCTGGAACAAAAAATAATTTATTAAATTTTGCATGCAATTTGTTTAATCATATATATTTGCTGTTTTGTTACATTACTTTGAAATACGTTCACTCACCTCAACGTCAGCCTCGGAAAGACCTGTTTCAGCTGCAAGCAATACAATGTCTGCGGTATAAGGCGCTCTTGGCCATCTGTTAAACTGCTCTTGGAGAACAGCTTCCTGATCCACTGTCAAGCGGATCACTCGAGTACCAGCTTGGCTGGCGGGATATCTTGCAGGGTAAGACTTCAGCATTTTTTTTCTGCAAAAAAAGAACTTTTATTCAGAATCATAAGCTAGTAAAAACGAATCGATCAAAGTGAATAATAATATGATGCATAATATAATATAAAAAAACATTTTGTATCTTAAATCACATTTTTATTATCTATTCTCTACAATTTTTTGTTTGCTAGACAATATATGATAATATTGTCTATAAAAGTTTCCGCAGTAGGATTGATCAGCAATGGGAACGGTAAATAGTAATTACGGCGACAAAAGAGAAATGATTCATCGTTACAGTGCCGCAAATATTCTCCTATATTGCCATTTAAAGCGACAACATTCTGTCCAATCATGAAATCTGGCGCTTGCCAGATCAGCTCTTCTTACATAATGACACGGCGGAACAGCATCTACGAAAATAATTGGGCAACATGCTCACATTCAAATTTATAATTAACGTGTGTAAAAGTTTAAGTAATTTATAATAATTGTTTGAATAATTTCAATTTCTTTCAATTTAGATTTTTAATGTCTGTAAACAAGAAAAGATGTTCCTCGAGGAGAGAATTTTTTTGCGATGAATTAGAAATTGGAAAAAGCAAGAATCCCACGATTATAAAATAAGCGAGCCAGTTGCAAGAATAGCACGACATTGACCCAACGTCGGACACGATTTTGGACGCGTTTCAAAAGCATGGCGACATGACCGTCAAAATAGGCCAAAAAAATTGACTCATATACAGTGCGATAAACATACAGCATTATGGATTCAAGAAATAGATACGCAACAAGATCCGGACTTCGGACACGCAGGAAGCGAATCAATGCAAACGATCTGGTACGTATTGACTCTTATGCAGTATCGGTGTTCTTTTAATGATTTCTTTGAGACATTCCGCTGTCAGATAAAAAAGCGTAGGCGACGCAGGCATTACAAATGCCTCGGTGTGGAATAACTGCGGAATGTTAAACTTGACCTATAGATCGAGTCGCGCCAAGTAAGTAGACACGTCTATCGAGGACGGACTTCGATATGATCGTGCGCGACTTTGATCTTAATTCACAAATGTTTGCCGAGGCGTGACTGTATTTACACAATCGTTGCGCGATAGATGTGCAACTTGTGCGTAAAAAGAACTCGACATCACATCTCGAGAGAAAAGAACTACTACATCTTATATCACTTCAACTAGTTTTCTTTTTGTATCTACTACAAATTTGGCAACAAATATGCAAAACCTATTGTAAATAGTATTGTAAATTATGTATCAAACTCGTAGAACATATCAATTTATGACAATTATTTTTTATAAATTTTTTTTTTTTTTCAATTAAAATTTGATTAAAACTTTATTAGAAGATGTATGAATATTATATTTTTGATATTTTTCTTACATTTTATGAATTTTTTTTTACTGATAACACAAATTAGTCAAAAAATGTTTTATTGCTCAAAATACAATGGACTCTCCTCAATGTTCATGTACATTTGGCGTTTTTTATGCGGGGTGTAGTACATTGGAAAATCGTCTTCCCAAAATATCAGAAAATTTAGGAGATTTCTTTCAAGTTCTTGGCGATAAATCGAGCTTGCGTATTTGAATTCGATGTAACAGCGATCTTCTTTGCATATCTGTACAGAGAATGAGCTTTTCCAATCACGCAAAGCGTTTCAATCGCAAAATCTTTAATAATGAAAACTCGTGAATAAAACCACTCACCGCTTTCCAATTGGACTTGATCAAAGCGTTTACGCAATCATTGATCAAGGAATCATTGTGAGTGTCCTACGCAGAAATAAATATAATAATCGCGTTGTGTACATAGTATTCAAATGCAAAAACGGCGTCTTACGTTCTGCGACAGTAGGATAGCTCGATTTTCGATGCGTAGACATTCAAATCTGTCGTGGAGAATCGCCGCGGCCCAAGGTTCGCGAAAGTACGCGTAAAAATCCGGAATACACGAGTTCTTTACTCGAGTAAGAGAAAATCAGAAATTAACATTGTCAATGCGCGCAAGAAAATATCGAAAAATGTCACTTATCAGCAGCGCTTACTCTAAAACGGAATCTCAGCTCGTTCAACATGCTCTCGTGTTTTCCGTATAACGCAATCATATCCCGCACTCGGAATATCTGCAAGATTACCAAGTAAAAATTATACCTCCATAATTCTTTACGTGACAAGACGAACGTATACTCGCCACAAATTGCCTGGAATAATATAAATGTATCTTTTCTCTCGTTGAACAAAAAAAACCGTTACCTTTCTACTGAAGCATGTAATAGTTTCCACGGAATTACATGTGTTCAATCGAATACGAAAATACCCAATTTCAGATGTACAAGAACCGGTTGCGAATATTTCACCCTGCGCACACATTGGAGATCATTAATGTGTACTTTTATATGCATAGATGTCTTTTCGATATAAATTTCCAATTTGTGAATAACGTTCCTAGGATTTCGCAATGTTTAACTACCGTTAAGACTCACATAAGAATTGTCGCTAATCGTTATTCCGCGCCGTGGTTTCTTTCCAGGTTTGCGGACGTGCAAATAATAATAATTCCCTGGTAGAACGCAAGCGATCACAACGGGTGCACGGTACACTGGAAGTGCTGGATGCACCTCTTTCCTCGACAAAGGGGAAAGTACGGGAACTTGTTCGTTTTGTCGATCAGCGTCGATCGCTTCGTGAAAAATTTGAGCGAGCTTCCGGGAAACATACGAAACAGGTGAGAGAATAATTAATACTTGTAAGAAAAAATCGGTATGTTCAATTGTAAATTTGCAAACTTTTTCGCCAATCTCCACGCTATCGTAGTGCTCGTGATGCCAGGAGTCGATGCGAAACTTTCTGGAGTATTTCGTCACGGTACCGGCGGCAAAAATCAACGGATCGTTCGTGCGGTGTTGCAGATCTATTACGAGCAGACCGTCGAAAACGAGTCCGGCGCGGCAAAACGCTGAGACGGCATAAACCTCGTGAGAACTCGAAATATCTTCGATTAAACGAAGTAAGTTGTTTATGTTCTTCACCTGAAAACGCTTCCGAGTTGATCGTTTTTTCGTCAAAGTTAAAAAGAGCGTCGCAGTTCAATATTTTCGTCTCGTCCCGCTTTTTGATCGCAACGCTTTTTATCATTAACTTCCCATTGTCGTCACTTTTTAGAGTCCAATCGATCATGTTCCATTCGGAAAGAACTCGAACTCCGCTTCGTAAGATAGCGTTCGTCACTGTAACATCGACCTTTATCCATGGCAAAAGAGAAAGACGTCCTCTTTTTAAACTGACCAGATAAATGACACAAATACTACAAAGCTTTTCTAAGCATATACTTCGTTATCGTAGAAGAAAACTTTGTCGTGTGCTTCATCAGGCTTTAGATTCGACTCGATCAACGTGATCCATGAGGGTTTTACGCCGAACTCGATCAAACCGCCGAGTGCGCAGTAGCAATCGATATTGTGACCGTAAAAAAGTATTTCTTCTATTCAGAAATATTGTTATATAGAAAAGGCGTTTTTATCTATAATCTATTTGTAAAATTCACTTGACCGTAGTGTAACACTTGCTCTCTTCCTTTAAATTCTTCGTTAGACAACGAATCTTTCTCAAACAGACAGAAGCTTCTGTATCGTCGTTTATCGTCATGCAATTCCACGGTGATTTCTGATTGTCTTCGTGCTTTTCCATTTGCGTTCTCGTTCTCTCTTGCAATTTTGGTTTCCGATACTGCAGACCGCATGTTAGAATCAAATAATCATAAGCGAGATTTCCCTGATCCAACACCGTGACGTATTTGTCTTTTCTGTGTGTTAAAATTCAACAGTTAAAGAATCCTCGGTGTAACAATGTTCTCGAATA
The DNA here is from genome assembly GCA_014825455.1 of Pseudomyrmex pallidus. Lineage (NCBI taxonomy): Eukaryota > Metazoa > Arthropoda > Insecta > Hymenoptera > Formicidae > Pseudomyrmex > Pseudomyrmex pallidus. Next base: position 52,856 of record QVNV01024138.1, on the reverse strand, counting down.
CCACCTGTTAATTGATGTCATAGTTCCGTAAATAGTATTAATCCAAGCTCTCGCAGCTACGCAACGACGATATTCCGAGCAGAATTTTCCTCTGAATGGAAGTAAACGAAGTGCCTCCGCGTGACTCGGTTTATTATCGAACGGTATTCCATGCGGCGATATCAACGTGAGATTCGTAAAGTGCGCGTAACGCTGCCTTGATCTACAAAACTCGACATTGTTAGTTAGTACGTGTGGTTACTTGGAGAGATATAAAGCTTTTACTTAAAACAACTAACCCTGAAAATATTATCGAATTTCTTTACCGTAAAGCGAGATGTTCCGCGAAAGCTATTCCGCAATCCGACGCACCGACAATAACGATTTTCGTATCGATATTGACACGAGGCATCGTTGCCAGTCTCGGGGACGTCACGAATAAGGAAAATCTATCATCATTTACTTCATCGTTTATGTCGTTTGCGAAGATGTCGAGATGTTTGGGACTAATTGGAAATTCATATTCAGCTGGTCCGCGAGGATTCACCGGAATCATACTGTCCAGGCAAGACACGAGAGAACGCGATGTCTGTAAATAATGTTTCGAAACTTATTCCCCAACGTGGATTTTCACTTACAGTCAATCGACGACGCGCGAAACCGTTTTTTTCTTTATCGCGGACTCTACGAATAAAATATTGTAACGCTCACCGACGTGCTGTCGTCTTGATGATGAAGATGCGAGAGGATTACCGTTAATTCGCTCAGACGCGCGATCTCGCAGAGAAAAAAAGAATGATGAGTATAGAAAATCGGTGTAAGAACAAAATGCAAAAGACAACCGTAACCGTCGTGAGGAATATTCCGCACAGATACGTAATCTTCTATATGGTGATGACTTCTGATGCGATTCACCTGTTTCTCGGCACTAAAAAGAGATAGAGAAGAAGAAAAAGGATACTTGTGAATTCCTTTTTTAGAAATCCAAATCTTTTCTTAAAGAGAGAAACTTCAATTTTCGATAACGAGTACCGCAATATAGCAAGCCCGAGTATCGTGTCGTTGCATTCGAAGATGAAGCAGTCGAAGTCGAGCTGCAGAGGATCCGTCGCGAGATCGAAGTCAGTTAGAATTGCTTGCCTCGTCAATACAACAGACAAAAGTTTTTCCACGACTTCTCGATCGTGTGCTTGAGCTCGACGACACTCGATCTCCTCGCGAAGAGCCGCTCGGTGCACGACGTACAACGACATCGGGTAATCTTTGTTGTATCTCAACGGTACGCGCTAAAATAATAACACACATTTTTGATGAAAACTCGAATCGCAAGTTTTGATGAAAGTCATGAATTTTGAACGTTTTGATGAAATATATTGAAGACCGTGAAATATTGAAGATACTGATAGCACGGATGCGACGATGGGAGGAGAATCGCGCAATATTCCAAACACGGGAAGCAATCGAAAGCGGCCTCCAGGAAATCGTGGGACCAATGGGGTCTTGCTGGTTCGCGCATCTCTAAGATCTCCACGATAAAAACATTCGCTTCGCCGCGATACGTCAAACGCCGCGGAATGACGTTGCCGATGCTCTTCTCGCCTTGAAAGTAATTATCATAAGTCTTTTAATTGTTCTAACAACGCTAACATAACATCGAATTGATCATCGAGCTCGATAAAACACCGACTTGTTACTTCACAGATTTGTTCGTCTTCAATCTCTTCCTTCGCTCGAGAAGATGCATTGTATTTCGAACTGCGATCGAATCGCGACGTGTATTCCTGCGAAAAAACAGAGCGGAGAAGCTCCGTAATTACTTCGCTAACGCTGATTGTCGTGTCGTCGCTTTCGTGCGGCCTCCTCAGACCATTGTACGGCGTTAATTCGAAATTCTCGTTCAGCGTGTCGACGTCGATCTCGGAGGTGAGGCACGCAACGCCTTGCGCGGTACCGTCAACATCCTCGCCGACAATCAATTGACGATGGCCGTCTGGATAACGAATTATCTCGCTGACGTAATAGTCTCCGTATAACTCTTTCGATTGCGCCCTTTCACCGCCGATGATTTCTATCACGTCGTCATTGTCCTCCTCTCTATCTCATTGTGTTTTTCCATAGATATATTTGTATAAAAACTTATATAATATATTTGCGAAAATGACACTTTTATAGCGACAAATATTTAGAAGCGAATTGGCTCTCTCACACGACTTTCCGTATTCTCAACTTTGGACGTAACTGATACCGACCGATCAGATACAGAAATTGCGGCGCGTCAGTATCCCGCGTGTTTTCAGGCAAGATCCTAGTCATCTCTCGCTCGAACACGTCCGCTGGAAAATTACACGGAGCTGCTACTACTTACTACTCTCCAGCGAACTACCTGACCGTTGCGTCGCTGCTTTGAAGAGGATCGGCGAGCGGATACAGATTGATAAGAAGGTCACCTGGTGTAACCCGAGGTGGTATCACGAGGATCACGTGCTGGCAATAGACAGTGATGTCGAAGACCGCGATCAACAACTCTTTGAGGAACTCGTCCGTGTAACGATCGTCCCACGCGAGAAAATGCACGAACTTCGTGTTTCTTACTGTTACGGTGGAAATTCTTATCGGAAAAAAAAACGTAAGTCGATTTAAAATTCGACGTTTACAAGATTCATTTTATGTAAAAAAAACTCGTTCGACACAAAACCGTCGAAAGATTTTTTTTTTAACTTTGCTGACAGAATATTGTTAAGAAAAAGAGAGCGGCAAGATTTACCCATAGAGCGTTTTTAACCAGGTCAACCAGTCGCATGTCGGCACAGACGAAACATTGGGATAATTGCAGAGACATATCCCCGAAATGATGTCGTATCTCTCGTTATGCTGGACTACCGAGAGACAGGAAGTCTCGCTGCAAATTTCACGTAACGGTACATGGAAGAGCGCGAAGATGATGCGATTTATATTGCCGATATAATGCGAGCGGAAGAGAACTCTTGCTGTAAGTACTAGACTCGTCCCACGTTCACGTCTCCAAAGATTTCGTAAGTCGCCGGACGTATTAGACGATCCAAATGCACGAGATCCGAATGTTTGGCGCGACGGTACCCCGAGATTTGTAGCTTCTCGCCACAATTTTGTCGAAAGTCTTCGTCCGATTCATCGCTACTTGTTGACATGTTGGAAATTGCAGATTCGGGCGAATCATAACCATCAACATTGACATGTACATCACGCGATTTTCATTTGCAATCGATTTCGCTGATTTTCGATTAGCTAAGGACAGGTTCTTTAGCTAACGTAGCGAATATTGAAATGTGTGTAAATGTGATGAAAATATCGTTCGCGTTTCTTCTCTCTATTTATCTCAATCTTTTCGAGTCTCTGAAGTTACGAAATATGTGTAACAACACGCTAGAGCGTGGAGATTGATTTGGCAGCCGCCAACGCGCGCGCGTTATGAGAAACATGATTTCATGCGAGGAAACAATCAATCGAAATTACCGGGTGTTAACTGAACCGTGGGAAAGTTGAATTATACAGACTCAATTTTTAATGTCAGCAAAACAGAGACTGCAATGCTTGAACGATCTACGAATATAGAGTCGCAAATTAAAAGTTTTATATTTATTTTTTATAGAAAATATATTTGGATTAATTTTTTACAGATTGTTTACTATTCTCGATTTGTCCAGAGTTTGCTCATAATAAGTGTGATCGCAATAACGGAACAAATGATGCGTCAAACGCCGACTAGGAGTGTTTCCGAAAGGAAGATGCGCGAGCTCTTCACGGAAGCTATTTACTCGCGCCGTATGTTATTAGATATGCATGTAATACGCCGCAAGTCTTCTCTTCGTGCACGTGCGCGAAGGTAGGGTGTACGTAAGTCTGTAAAAGCGGCACGGCGACGTGACTATTACACGGCGACACGCGGAAATCGGCAATATGACGGACAATCGCTACGGTTCGTTGCACTCTCGACTCTGTTGTTTTCATTCTAAATTGAGCCGTGCCGTTTGAATCGATACCGTTTTACGACCACGAGCTCCTTTTTTCCGTTTGTTTGTTTTCGCGCGAAAATTAAATCTCGATTATTTGAAAGTAATTCTCTTATTGCAAAAATCTACGTATAATTGATATATAAGCTTTTCGTCGCGTAGTATGTTCCACGAAACACACAAACAACCGGAGAGCGATAACGTAATCGCCAGTTAACTTCATTAGCAACAAAGTCCAAAATGAAGACAGCCATCACGTCTACGACAGTGCAATGCTGGTGATTGTCCGCGCAGGAATCCTTTCATCCCTCACTTCTAATTAGCCCCGGCGGAAAGATCCAGCGACTCTGATTACAGGCCGTGAGACAATCTCGCCGCGGAAGAAACCGCCACATATATGAAGGCCTTGTGTAGAGCACAACGCGACGCAATGCGCGACGAGGATGCTTTTATTAATAACTCGTGCGCGAAATAAAACGCGGAAGCGAGCATAAAACTGTCACCCATCGGAGTTTTCGTTAAAACACGCTGATTTGTAAGTGTCATCATTGTGTGGTAATCATGTGAAATTCAAGAAAGGACCTTTTATTACTAAGTTCTTAGTAGTAAAACAGAGATTCTGACTTTTACTCAATTTGTTTTCGTCGGTTATAATCCGAGTTTTAATTTTAACGGTGGGAAAACTACACTCCGTAGATTTGCGCGTTTATTCTTACGTGAATGTTGATAGCGTTGCAATGCATAGCGAACGCATTCGCTCTCGCCTCGTTGCGTACACACTACAAAAAAAAAAAAAAGCCCTTCTCGCATATATCCATCGGTAAGAAAGGCCTTCTCCGTCTTCGTTTTACTCTCCCCACCTTTATCAGTACAATGATAGATGCATATGGAGCAGTGTTGCGCTTTATTCAGACGATGGAAGTCAATCGCGCGCAACTTTTGCGATAACACAAAAAAATTTCCTTAGATCTCATCTTGTCTTTTTCGATTTATTTCTCGTTGTTATATTGTAATAAAAAATAATTATAAAAATACGTGAAACAAAGAAACACCTGTTCGTTTACATTTAAAACAAAATAACTTTTCAAAGCAAAATTCTATTTTCTTAAGACGCAATCACATTGAATTGTCACTTGCGTAACAACGTATTCTTATCAGTTATTTAACGGATGTTAATATTTGCGGATTTCTAAAATAATATTATTTATTGCAAAACGTTTGGATCACGTTTGAAACAACAAACAGGTGGAAATGAGCGTTTGGCCAAGCTTATACATAAATCACGAAATACAAGTAATGTGTACAGTTATTGCTAAATGCGATCTAATGACGGTGGATTAGAAGTAGCTTACTTGTAGCCTCGGAATAGAAGAACAGAGAACGTATAGAAGATCCGTGTCCAACGACGGTACGCACGCGACTGACTTTCTGCGGGGAACGAGCGCTAAAAACACTGCGTAATATAAAATACAAAACTGAGTGGGAGGCGAAACTCTTTTCTATCTATGAATGTAAATAGTTTGAAGGTATTAAAGACAAATTCCAAGTGCGCAAATGGAGCGCGTTATGTACTCAACAATCTCGGTAATCCTCTCTATGAAAATACAAACTTTCTTGATATTCAGGATTTGTTTAAGTTTATATAAAATCGTACATAAAATTGTACGCATGTATGTAAATTGTATGTTTTGCTTTTCCACGTAAATTCTTAATAAAACTATACTCGGACCGATGGCTAATAGGACAATAAAGTTATTCGTCCTTGACCCGGTACGCATATATTCTTCATTATCGCGTGAGTATTGAGTAAAAGTGGAGTCATACGAAGTTTTTTTAACGAAGAATTGCAATAATTTTTAACGTATATTTTTCTCGCTTCTGACATTATCCGTCTGAAACAGGTGTCGTTAGGAACTTTAAAGGGAAAACAAAAACTGAAAAAACTGTTAATGTTTAAAAATATAATGTTTATTCTCAACATATTCTAAACACATAACTATAAATTTATATAAATTTCTTATTAAACACTGATTATATATCTATAACAAATATCTGTCAACATAATAAATTAAACATGAACCATACCTCACGAGATACAAAAGAATTAATAATATAAAAATAACATTAATGTTAATTATAGAAAATTTTTTAAATTTCTATAAATATATTTGTTATACTACTTCTATCTGATTGCACATGTATGTATGTAACAATTTTCTGAAAAATTAAAATTTTCGAATTTTCACAAATAATAAAAAAAGAAAGTACAATAATTCATTAAATGAAAAAACATTCAAAATAAAAGTGTAAGAAATCACTCATTAAATAAATATATCTTTTCTATAATTATATACATATTTATCATATGTACATTTTAATTTACAGGATGGCTCACAGATATTGTTTGTTATGACTGTTTGAATAAAAGTGTATTTGAGTTTTCCCACGTGTGCAAACTACAAAAAACAAATTCGATTGTCATCACCATTACATGTGACAACACTCCGAATGTTAGCCATCCTGTATATTAAACCATAATTCAAAACATTAAATCTTAAAGAAATAAATCATCTTGATTTTCACTTACAAGGATATTTCTACTTCATTAAATAAAACTTAAACAAGAATTTTTTTTATCACTGATTATTATCAATTGCAATCGATTTGCATAAGAAACGAACTGTCGTTCGTTTACGTTACATATACTTAAAAAAAAAAAAAAACCAATAATCTCCAGTTTCAAAAATAATTTGCTCCACAGTCTCTTCAGTTTATATTATATCATATTTATATGTATGCATATAATGATATCATGCAGTTTGTCTATAGTCTAACGAAAACTATTTATTATGTGATAGAAAAATAAAATTGTTTTCCCTTTCACTAACTTTCGAAGTAAACTATACTGCGATATAAACGGAAAATTTATAACAGCACGATCAATGCTGTGAGCGTATGGCTTTTTACATAAAAATAGCTAGAAAAAAGCATGTACGCAAAATATGTTAAAACGCTAAATTGTCTTACAATACTAAAGAAAATAATTAAAATTGATTATATTAAACAACTTTGGTTGATCAGATGCCATTAATGCGTGATCAAATTTACGTATGAACGTTTATGAGCACTCATACTTAGCGGATAAATTAATTTATCAAATATTCAGCAGTAAAAAGGTTAAAGTCTTAGTAACATAGAAATCAGTAAAACAATTATAGTTTAAACATGTGTGTGTGTGTGTATTTTGTGGAAGCACATGGCATATACGGAAGCAAAATATTAAAGACTATAATTCTGTCTTTATCTATATACGATGCGATTATAACGCAATAATTATCCAAAAATACATTTAGCAATAGATATCGGTTATTGAATCGGTCAAAGGATCGTTGATACGCCAAGTACTTTACGAATAAAATCGTGATCTTTGTTCTAAGAGTAATTACGCCTATATAGAATTTCCAAAGTTAAACAAACGATTTTAAGTTCTTTCGTAATAATTATATTATTTTATATAAGTTCATAAAGAATAATTCATAAAGAGCAAAGTGTGTTTGAGCGAGATTCCAATCATCGATTCTTTATGAGAAACTGGTAAATTTTTTATCATTTACTTCATTAATTTTACTTTACTTTAATTGTTATCATTTATTTTATTAAGTATCTTGTTTTATTTATATTATATCACACAATATATATATGGAAAACTACGTACATGTTATTTCACCTTTGTGCATTACGTGGCATGGACAATGGTCTTTGATTGTTTTGAACATTTGAATTTTGTTCGGCTTGCACGATTACGTCATCTTCAACGTTCTGTCCGTTTTCCTCAGGATTACCGGAGTCTCTGTTTTGCACGTTTTCCACCTTGTATAATATGTCGTGGCAAAGGGGACATCGGTCTTGAACGTACAGCCACTTACGCAAACATACACCATGGAAATAATGATTGCACTTAGTGATTTTGGCGCTTTGCATTTCCTGATAGCAAATCGCGCAAACATCGTCCAGCATCGCGAGCTGCTCGGCTCTTGCTTCTGGTAAAGAGTTGATCTTGTTCACAGCCGTTCTGCGCTTAATAAACACACTCCACCCGGCTTTAGCCTCGCACCAAATGTTGAAGTAGGCGTGTATGCACATCATAATAGCACGAATCGCTCCCCCGGATTCGAAGACTAGTATCCAAAAACCGTTGAAAAATAATATAATGCCGAAAGCGAATTCCACCGTATTACCGAATGATTTTATGATGTACACACAGTCGTCAAATTGCTCCCAGAACCCGGTTCTGTACGCATCAATAAGAAATAGCGAATAAATTGCCAGTGAGACTAGTACTTTGACTATTACTTCAATACTGAAAACTGATACAGCCAATAGCCACGTGCTCACTGTAAAGTGCGACCACAGAAACGTCAATAACGACACTGGAAAAATTATCAGAAACGCGCAAACTGCCAATGCCCGCAAGTGTCTGTGCAGAACTGGGTTGTGAGAAGCGCTGAGTGACATTAAGAGTGGATTTACTATGTTGTGCACAAAATGCAAAATTGCCGTAAATAATAAGCAGAAATTACGGCAGAGCCGTACCAAACGTTTTTGGTTATCAAGACTCGTGAGTCCAGTCTGCAAAGCGAGAATGTAGAATAATATAGCAGACACAGTGCCTATACTTTTCTCATCTTCATCCTCCGTCAGCAATACCCATTGGAAGAAACAACCGATATAATGACAGATAAACGAGATTATACTAGTCATGCCAAGGACGGCCGTTAAAGTTTCACAGCCATTTACCAACAGCGTTTTGATCATGACGTAATAATTAAACGTGTCTTCGCCGTAGTCATCGCTGAGGATTTGTCTGACGTGATCTATTACACGCAATATCCAAAATGTACGAAGCACGGACGGTACATTTAAACGCATCCATTCTGTTTCCGCGAGAGCGGACACGCCGTAATTGATAATGAAGTTACGTTTATGTTGATAACCTATGTAGATTGTTTTCAGCATAGAGACACCGTTATACCAGATGATAAATTTACATACACCCAGTGGAATCATTGTCGCGCATACTGGCGCATGATGCAGATATTGTACCTAGAAAGTGTATGTTTTTTTATAATGTTATTAAAAAAGCACATATATTATTTTTATATTTTTTTTTATAAAAAAAACTTGTATTTATTTTATATTTTATGAGTTCTTACCGGTAAAGGAAGAATACTCAGCATAGATGGTGACATGAAGCTCATCACAAGGAGCTTCTGAATTAAAGGATGTCTCGGAGCAAGATGAATGTAGCAAAACATACTAGCTAGCAGAAGTTGAAATATATAATTCTGAATAATCAGAAGTCCTGGACCATTATACAGAAGTTCTGATAGATTCAGACTTAACGCATTATCAAGAACGCTAGATTCGTGAACATTCACATAAGCTATAATCGCTTTCATTGTACTGACATTTGACCAATATGAGACAAATATTAGTCCCATAGATATCAAATATTGATATATAATTATTAAATGTTGAGTACACAACATAAACATGTACAAAGCTGCGATGCATCCTGAAAGATATAAGTAAATATAAGAAAAATATAAGGTGCAATAAAAGAATATTCTTTTAATATTATAAATATATTAAAAAACCAACAAACTTATTTTATCATTTTTTAATATAAAAAAAAATATTTTTTATCTATCTCTTACAATTTATGTTATTTACAATTACATTGCAAATCAAAAGAAAGATAAAATCTTATCAGATATTATTTTTATCAGATGTCAAAGATAAAAAAATATAAGACACTCTACTATAAGATATCTGCACCCATGTATTTTTCAATATTTTTTTGGTTAATAAACATCATTTTTGTTATAATAAACATCAAGCAAACTATTGTTACATGGTAAAGCACAAGTTACTTTGCATACAAATAAAGTTGCCTCTTTATTAAGAAACCAATGACCCATATGCATTAACCCTGCTATACAATAGGATATATATCTTTGCATTTCTTTGTTGTACGTTTAGAGTAAATATTATAAAAATCAAATGATTTTACTCACCTAAACAACAACATACAATTTTACACGAGATTATCAAGTAATATTTGTAGGGAATATCAGTAAAGAATAATTCTTTCATCAGAAAATTATCGCAGTCTACTGTAATTGATGAAATAGGATAGCCAATGTGTAGTTTTGACATATAATCATCGTTAGCAGATATTCCGAGAGAGATTTTGAGTAACTCATCAATTATAAATAAAGGTGGCACTCTCATTATAATATCGACAAAAGTAAGAAGTTTGTCTCGTATCGAAATCTCCATTTTACTGATGTTGCTCCACAAATTATTTTCAAGGAAGACACGTTGTTAAGTTGTTATGCACGTTTTAATATTGTACATGGAAGAGACCATGCTACAGTATGGAAAATACAAAGATTTCACCTATGACAGATAAATAAAAATCAATATTATTCAGCGGTTGTTTACTGATGAAAATTCACTCGCTTAAAAAAAATGAAAAAGTGCTTAACAATCGTGTGAATCACAATACAATAACAAACTTAATATTTTTTAATTTATTACAATTTAAATATTCATGACGTATTTTAGTAGATAAAAAAGAAAATTGCTATGTTTTTCTAGTTAAATATAGTCATAATTCATACATTATGATTATAATCAGAGCAAGTAGAAATGTATGGATATAATTATGACAGAAATCATAACCTCTCACAGCAATCGAAATCGAAATACCTCCGATACGGTGAAGAATAACGAATTATTCAGAAAAGATTTTCACGTCTAGTCTATTTTTCAACGGTGCATGAATTTCTGACGAGAAATTTACAATCAATTAAATACTACATCGTTTTTTGAAGATTTGCAAAAAAAAAATGTCAACACGAGAAAAGTCAATAACGCGCGAACAACAAACGAAAAAACTCACCAGTGTCAAAACATCGATGATGAAATCTGATTTTATATGTCATATTTCAATCCAATAACATTTATTACTTAACCGCGATGACTCGGCGAATAACAACGACCAACTCCGAAATGTAGTACCTTAGTACGTACAAACTCGTATCGCAAACGTATCTCATCATTCACCTTTTACGCAAGGCAATCTAAATTGTTGGAGTATGTCAGGTTGTTTTTGTACGCATGCGCGTTGTACATGACCTCGGAAATTTCTACGCGTAAAAAAAAAAAAATTCTACACGACTATCACAAACGCTTTTAGCGAGCAGTATCATTTTCTTAACATAAAATTTATGACCGGGAAAAGAAAAAGAGAATACTTATAGAATAATATAAATTATTTTTACATTGTTATTGTATATGCCATATGGCGTACAATATTTATAATTACAAGGACTTTATTATATGGTATAGTAAATTATATGCAGGATGTTCATACAAATATTATATATGAGCTACACTAAATTATTTATACTGTAAATTGCTTATGATGACAAAGCTACAAGTGAAATAGACATGTAAACATGAGTGTTTTGCATTGAAATTATCATATTTTACATCATAATTAACAATTAATCATAATTAAACCAATTTCTTAGCTTCAAAGAAGCTCTTCAGATGTTTTATTTGCCAGGCACCCATAATCAGGACAACCACGGTCTGAGTCAAAGACCACCAAAACACACGGCGACTGGTGCTTTCTGATGTTTGCCTGAAGCGTTCTTCCCGATACTGAAAAATCAAATCATAAATCAAGAGACATATGTATATTACACATGGTGATACTTCTCACTACGTTTCTTTCATATTATATATATAATTTTTGTAGAAACAAACTTTGCTTTCTTACCCTCTGATAATTTTGTTCTTTGGTTATTTGACCAACTTGATCTAGGAGTTGGCGTATTCTAAGCTGAAGTTCTGATAATTTTTCCCTTTGTGCCACATTGGCATAATCAATGGCATGTTCTCCTACTTGAATATCTAGATGTACTCTCTGTAAGTAGAAATTTTTCTTACTTTTTTCTTCTAACTTTCAAAAGTTTGGTTTCATAGAATACATATATGTTTTACCAATTGGGTACCACTGAACCATGAGGTACTATTAGAGTACAGGCAAATAATATGTTCTCCTGGTGTATGTGAAGTGAAAGAAAATCGACCTTCTGCGCTGTAGACTCGAGAAAGAACTGGTTTCTCATCAGGATCCTTTACTTCAACATGCATGCCAATGCCATGAGTACTTGGCATGAAACCACCGCTTCTTGGATCATAGAGTTCTACTTTATAATTGACTGCAAAATAGTACATTTTGTGAAAAGCTGTTCCTCTTTTATTTATTTAAGTTTTTTTATTCTAGAGAGAGATAATTTAGATAATTTCATATTGGATTTTACCCAGAACGGTGGTGTCATCAGGAATTTCCTCGATAAAACATTTTCGCTCCGTCTCGCCGATATGAAAATACAAACCGGTCCCGAACTCGAGAATGCACAGGAGAATAAGAATACTTCCGTGTTTTAACATATTTTGCACAATAATCCTAGTATCAGTTAGCAAGAGAAATGATTAAACTATGAATAAACATGCGCACACATGCCAGGTGGTGTTGTATAAAATACACACGTCAGCTTCGAAGCACGGCGAAAACAAAAAGTAGAGAAACGTCAATCGTCAAATTCGTCAGCTCGAAGTATCGATCTTTTTGATAGCGATAGTTATCGATAGTACTTTGTTAAGGTGCGGTCGAGTTATGGTGAGAAATTAACCAATCACGGTTAGATGATTCCGTAAAATCCAATCATTATGCTACTTTTCTATAAGAGCAAATGCTAATTGGCTACTGCGTTTTCTACAATCTGTGAGTGAGACTTAAGTAAGTCAACCAATCACAGGCTGACATTCTTGTGAAGATAGGGTTAGATTATATTTACATTACTTGTCGTTTGCAACGCACGTGAGCGAGAGAGAATACACAGAATGGCATATAAACTAGCTTAATCGGTCCCGGTCCCCACCGAGCCAAATCAGCACCAAACCAAACCAGCGAGAGAGGATAATGTGCGTCGACTAGTAAAATCATAGTAAAATCATTTGTGTTGAAGAAACCAATACGCTTTATTTTTAAATTGTTATAAAACTCACAAAAATGTATCTAAACTTTTGTGACTTTCGTTTGTGCTCGAATATTCGGAGCGACACTATTTGCACAGACGGATATGAGGTTACCAATTTGATAACGGACCCTGAAAAAGGATTCCTGGCTTATTCAACGATCAAACCGCCTGTTCATATAGAGATCACTTTCGAGTGTAGTGTGTATATAAATCACATATTGATTTGGCCGTCTGTTGGATCGCAGAAGTCGTCGGGCTTCATACTTTCCACCAAAACCAGCAATAACGATTACGAGCAATATACTCCTATAGCTAACGCAATGTTGCAAACCAATGATGAAGGAGTGTTGTTTTATCCGCGTTATTATTTCGAACCCGATACGATTTCTACACCACCAAATTTCGTGAAACATGTCATGAGAGCACGAGCTCGACCACGTCCATCGACTTCAATTATGTCTGCTCGTGTTTTACGGATAACTATTACAAAGACTGAAAAGTCGGTGCCAGCTTTGAGAAAGGTGGAAGTGTGGGGTAAAATATCGCCTATCTGCAGACCAAATGTTCTAGAAAAAGTTATGACTTTATTAAATACATTGCCATCACACAATAAAGATACTGTTCCTGCTCCTGAAAACATCATGGAAGAACAGTAAGTTATAATTGTATATGAGTAATTCTGCAGAATTGACCACTAATTTTTTTATTAAATAATTTGTATATAATTGACATATTAAATTATAGCTGTTGCTCTTATATTTAAAGCAAAATACTTTTTGGTTTTTTTTATCTTTATATTTGCCTTGCTTATCTTTCTTTAGGCAGGGAAATCAAAATGATAAGAGAATTAAGGAGCAATTTGAAATACCTGAAGATTTCTTGGATCCTATTACATGGGAAATAATGACTCAGCCACTTTTACTGCCCAGTGGAAATGTGATAGATCAAAGCACACTAGAAAAATTTGAACAAAGTGAAAATATTTGGGGTAGACCAGTGTCAGATCCCTTTACTAGTATTCCATTTGACAAAGTCAATCCAGTCTTGATACCTGCTTTAAAGGCAAGGATTGATAAATTTCTGTTAGAAAATAGCAATAGGGACGAAATAAAAAAGATGCCAAGAGTTCTAGGTCATGGTAATACTTCGACTATGACAAGAAGACTGAGAATCATACCAAAGTGTTTGCAAAACAATAAGCACGTAAAGAGAACTGTTAAACATGCTATATCAGATGCACGCAAGCAAGAGAGTGATAATAATAATGATTCACAACAAACGAAGAGATTTTGTCATCGGTTACCAGCAATTATAACAAGACAATCTCTATTGAAACATTCGAATTTTATTGCAACAGCGAGAAGTCACGTACAATCATTACCAATAGATGTTAGTGGCAATTTGTTAAATGACAGTTCAAACAAACGTTTGTTAAACGAAGAGGTCGACTTAATTGCAGAAAATGTAGATTCGATTGTTACACATGAGAAGTGTAAATGCTGTGAAAATTGTATTCTTTATAGACTACCATGCAGACATATAACATGTAGGAAACAATTATTGTCTGCTGTTTATAAACAGTGTACATCATGTCAACTTTCTTACAAATCAAACGAAGTTGAACGAATTCATACGTATATATAGCGAAATATAAATGATTCAGATAGTTAAATTTTGATAGGTATGAGTTTGTTCAACTTTGTTGATTTGAAGGCTTTAAAAAGGCTTATAACTCTATGCCTATGCAGGTGCTGTCACGTTTTTTACAGAATTTTAACATAAGTGTTTTTTTCTTATTATGATAAATAATTGAAACAAATTAAACACGAGATCAAAACCTATAGTATCTTGTTCAAAAATTCGAGTTTTTCGAATTAACTCTAGAGGCATATTAATTTTTCATTTGATAAACATGGTTGAAAGAAACCGTTTTGCGAAAAACTTAATAGAATTCAAACTCGGAATTCTTTTATCATATATATGATTTTTTTATAAAGAATTTGTCATTTAACATTTCTTCAGTTTTAACTGGAACTTATTACCATGCTTTTAAGTTTGACAACTATGAAAATAACTTGGTCAGAATACTACATTTATTTCATACTTGCATATTGTACTTTTAAATATATAATGTAATGTTTTAACGCATAATACGCTTGGTCTACAGTGTATTTGAACTAAAATTGTTGTTAAAAAACATGTTGAATCACTACAAAATAATTTGACACATTTATGTGAAGTTGGCAAGTGGAATTGACAATATGCAAGATACATTTATAAAAAATTTATTGGTTTCTAGTTTTTCTTTTATATATACAAATATGGCATCTATTATATATTCATTCATAAATAAAGTATATGTATGTTATTTCTTATGTATCATTTGTACCTGTTTTGTTAAATAAATTCCAATACTTTTTTATATAAATTTGTATGATTCACATACCTTGCGTATATGTCATTGTATAATATAAATTTATATATCATAAAGTTTCATCGAGAAATAATAATACATATTATCTGTATAAAACAAAACTATCAAAAAACTTGTGTGCAACGAGTGTTTTTTCATAAAAGTAAAAAATATGAGTGTTTGAACATTTACTTTGCATAAATATTTGGTTTTTAGAAAACACTGTTTGTTAAAGACAATTATTTGGGATTCTTTTCGATCATTGCATATTGAGAAGAATTGAATGGAAGTTAATTTGCGTTATAATACAGTGAAACCTGAACCTTGATTTTGTCGTTTAGCAATATTGAATAACGACAACAAGTAATTTCGAGTATCCGGGCAAACATAAAATGTAAGCGTATGTTCTGGATGCGGAGATACTCTCTCAAAAGTATCGGACTGCCTGTCGCTGTTCGTTGACACGCTGGCTAAACCAGTGCTGCTTGTTCGTACGTACTCCTCAACTCGCGCCCTCATTTCTTGGTTCATCTTTAACAAAAAAACATGTTAAGTATAAACATATTAAAACCCGTAAAGTTTGTTACTTTACCTCGTGTTCAGCTGGCGATAACGGTCTGCTGGTTTGCGTCGCAGCTGGTGGACAATACAAGCATAACATCGTGGATTCTGTGATATGATCGACACTCGTCAGCTCTTTCAGTGAAAATATCCGTTCTACGCTGTCTTCTGCCATGTTAACGAGCAATAGAGCTTGTCGCGTGAGGACCAGCGTTACCGCGCGATTACTGCCTTGATGAATTACGTAGTCCGCACTGGTCACATGAAGAATACTGTCATGACTGTGATCGAGTAAGGGCGACAAACGCCAGATATATCGCACAGATGTGCTGCTATTGCCGGTAGTATATTGCACAATTGGTCTTTGACGCGGCTGTAAAAATAGAAGAAAATTTAAATGTTAGTAACAAAACATATTTGTAAACTGATTTATTGTCTGAATTTACTGTAGGCAATGAATTCCATCCAGCTCCTTGTAACAGTCCTTGTCCAGTAAGAGCGACCAATTCCGCAGCGCCGCTTAACGGTTTGGTAACGACGCCAACTAGACCGAGTCCAACTCCAGTGACTAAACTTTTAGTTGTCGCTTCGCCTGACCACACTTGCTGTAAAGGATGATGTGCCAAACCAGCCACAGCCGCTAATTACAATTAAAAATTAGACATTCTATGTACGAGAGAAACCGATATATTATTGTAATAAAAAAAAAATCTACCAAGTAGACTCATTCCAAAACCAGTCAAGCCTTGATAAAGTCCTTGCGCCATGCCTTGAGGACGCATCCTGCGCGATTCCTCTTGTCGCTGAAGATGCTCCTCGTCTAATGTTAAACGATCTAAATTCCGTGCTACGCTGGATGCCAGTTTCGTTACGGAATTTACGGTACCTGTATGTAAATTGATACAATAACGATTTATTCCTACATATTTGAAATAATAAAGTTTTTGTACCAGCTGTGACATGTTTCATCAAACTAGCCGATCCATGTGTGATTCCAACGATAAAACCCCATGGTCCCTGCAACAATCCTTGGAACGGCAGCGACACGAAATCTCTGAGACCAGACCCAAGCGCTTGCGCTAAACCTCCTGGTGATCCAAGTATTTCTAGTGACCCAACCACCCAACCTGTGACGTAAAGACGTTGTTATATACTTTGTTATCGCGAAATAAAAGTTTGCGCGTAGATGCGTAACTGACCTGCTCCGAATATTGCGCCAGATAAGTAATGCATTGTGAGCGCATTACCGAGTCTGTAAGGAGTGGTTAGCAGATTCTTTCTTTCAAATGTACCAAAGTACAACGGGGAATGATCCAAGGCAACGTAGAGCCTTACAGAAGTATGAACACTTAATAAAATGGACAGTGGTTCTATCACAAATATTTGCAGTCTCAGTGGCTTGCTCAAGATCTTCGAGTCAATCATAATGTAGTCTGGAATGTACACCGCGTTCGACACTGCTACAGTTTGTATCTTTTTAGAAATATCATCCAATACTAAACGAGGTGGAATCATCGAAGTTGCATACTCCAATAACTGCGTTACATATGTGTCTTCGATATATGCGCTAATAGGCGCAATTTTCATGCGATATTCCTTTGATACTACAATAGTAAACATTATTAAAAAATAGATGTTTATTTTACACAACAAACATATAAAATAATGCAATAAAATATACATACCCATCATATTCTCATTTATTTCCAAGACATACTCGATGGCTATTAAAGAATCTTGTTTAATCTTCTCCAGATTCGTCATTAAGCAGTTATTACTATAAAACACCAGTTGTTCTCTGTTTGGCAACGGATTCTGGCTTATTAATACCACAGGAAAATCGAAACCTCCTTGATCAAACAATTGATTGTCTAATTGCAAATCGCCTATGTAACAATATAGATTAATAAATCTGTCCCTCGAATTTAAGGTAACAATCACGTCTGTCATGGACAAGCTTGCGACTTCGATTCTTTGCGCGTTTTCATTGATGTCGTGAAGAATGACGATGGTACACGCGCGCAGATAAACCGTTGCGGAGCCTTCTTTGCGATTACTCGAGTTGACGTCACCGGTGGATTTTGATTGACTTTCATCAGTGCAAAGTTTCGTGTCTGTCGATTTTGATATTAATTGTTTTGTGCTCGGTGCAACATTCTGTTCCGCGGGCAAGACATCTTCTTGGGCTGAGAAAAAACTCGTCAGTGATGTTGAACTACTTGAGCTCTGTATGTGCGCTAAAACTTTCTCCTCTTCTGATCTTCTTAATGGGGAAAAACTGCCGTACGTTGCATCATAATCTTTCGCCATGCTCTTTTTCCGCAACAA
This sequence comes from Pseudomyrmex pallidus, assembly GCA_014825455.1. Lineage (NCBI taxonomy): Eukaryota > Metazoa > Arthropoda > Insecta > Hymenoptera > Formicidae > Pseudomyrmex > Pseudomyrmex pallidus. The sequence goes on along the minus strand of QVNV01024138.1, from coordinate 34,467 downwards.
TCTGCTTCTGATGTCTTGAGCGGATATTTCGATTTGAGAGATAGGCACAATGCTGATGTGAATGGTGTAGCAGCGATTCTGCATTATGAGCTTTACATCTCCGTACGAAGGTAGTCGCAGATACTGATCTATCGGTGTGGATGACAACGCGGAGAGATTTACGCCTCTCGACCACTTTAAGCTTGCCTTTCTTGCCGCCTGATCGTTTTGCACAGTGGAAAATAATAGCACATTCGACGCGCTGGGCATAGCAGTATCGGGCAGTCTGCTACTGACACAGGGCAGAGAATAATGGAACGTCGCTCCGCTGTCGATTTCGCATATCCACGAGAAGTGCGCGCTGTCAGATAAAATTTCGTTCCCGCTTTCGTCGGCTTGGCCGAGCAGAATTTTAAAGCCGCAAGCGTTTTCGATCAACAACTGCGGATGATCGTCGGCATGTATCACGATAAATGTGGTACCTTTGTCTTCCTGCGTTGTCACGATAATTGGCATGGAGGAGGAGCCGTTCGGAATCGCGACAGACTTGCGATTCATAGTTTGATCTACTCTAATTGGACATGACCATCTGTGACCGAGGCTGAAAGATACATACAACACAAGTGGTTCTACGTTGCTTTCTGTGTAAAGTGTATACCACTGTACAATCGGAGTACCCTGTCTCTGATCCTCAGATGGCAAGATATTCAGGCTGCAGGGAGTGAGATCGTGAGGCAATTGAAGATCCTTTGCCTCTTCGTGCACCGCCAGAGTAGCAACGCACAATTCTTGAGTCGTCAAATTGGCGATCACGTGGCTGCTTGTAATTCGCACCAGACGCATGTCTTCGTGCATGGAGGAGCCAATGTTCAATATCGACACGCTCGTGCCGCAATCCACAGATGTCTTAATGTTTCCTTCAACTGGTATGAGACCGTTGATCCGAGGCATGTAAAAGCTCTGGCTCCAGTCGGGTCGCGTCAGTTGCAATGTCTGGGACGTGTAATAAGTGTCGCCGATTCCGACACCCACGTAGAACGTACCTTCTAATTTAGGTGGCGTGACGATGCCGTAGTGAGGAATTTGGCACAGCTCCGTGTCTTCTGACACCAGTGAGATGTGACAGCCCAGCGAATTCATTACGAAGCACCAAGGTTGCAGTTCTAGCAACAAAGTGCTGGAAACCAATCCCGCATCCTGATACTTCACTTGCACATGCGTTTGCGGTTGTTCCGCAGGTATCCAGTCTTCTGTGTCATCTCCTTGAAAAGGCCACTTTACCTCGTCTTTTCTGTTTTTGAGATCTCGCAAAATTTTATCGATATCTTCAACCTCGGGTCTTCTAAAGAACTTCCGTTGATCCACGGAACTATACGAGAGTGGCACGTAAGGATTCGACGCGGAAACACCGGATTCCAATTGAAATGTCAACTGATGGAAGTGTTCGAACGTACCGGGACAATACAACTGCTGACACTCGCCACGACCGATTACCGTCGTGCACGATGTCGTTTTCAGAGACGGTGTTTCTATCTGTACTCTCGCCGGTACCGGCAAATGCGACCTGATCATATAGAGAGGACTCAGAACCGCAAGGATTTTTACTTTCTCTTGTATCGTCTGCGTTACTATCCGCACCCAGATACTTAAGAACTGCCCGCGTTCCTGCAGCGGCACTTTTACAAGCCAAGGTTGACCCCATTTGACGTTTGGTTGCAGAGGAATATCTCCGGTCCAAGATAAGTGCGTCAGATTCGTGAAGCGTAGCCGCATAGCCATCTTTTTGTTGCTCTCGAGCACAATAGATGACGGAAAACTCTTTCCCGGTATAGGATACACTTCTTTTAAGACTGTTACTTTAGATCCAACCTCGGCTTCGTACTTCACCAATCTCATCTCGAAGTTGTCGATCAGCTGATTGGAAATCACAAGTTGTCCCGAGAACGTTACGAGTTTCTGAGTAGCAGAGAGTGATGTAACGTTTACGAAAACTACCGCGTTATTTGTCGAATTGCTGAATTCTATCACTTGGGTTCCATCTTTATTAACGGGAAATGGTCGACTCCATACAGGCCGGCAGGCATGTTCCTCGATCGATATCCGTATCATCTGATTACCGATTTGTCGCCACGAGTAAAAGTTGCACTGTCTGTTCTCAAGAAGTATACTGTCCCCAGTGCCGCTTTGACCAAAACGGATAGATATATTGCTATCGTTGGCGATCACATAACGCGTTAGAACAATCACGGTCTTCTCCTCTTCGTTGAAAGACGCCAGCCACAAATGGATGGAGACCGCAAGGGTGTGAGTAATTGCTGGCCCCAATTTTAGTGTGAATGGACTGCACGTTAATGAAGCGTCCGTTTTGCTCGATAATGACAACTGACATCTTCCTTCTAAAGAGTCCAATACTTCTTGCATAGTTAAATGACTGTAATCCAGTACGTGCACGCTCAGCGTACCGCCGATATCAAGCAGCGTAGAATCGTCTACCCATTTGTTAAACACCAAAATAGCTCCTTTCTGTTCTATCGACATAAAACACTGTATTTCAGGAATTTTACCGTTCAGGGTGTATTTGTCTAATGGAGGCAGCAAGTTGTTGTACACAGTTGTATCGATATGATTGTACAGTGATATATGAAGCACACCGATATTCAGGGCGATCTGAATATTAGGTATTATTAAGGGGTTGAAATACGAGTCGATGCGTAGGCAAGCCGCAAGAGCACGAGCGGAAACGACACTTTTCGAGAGCGATCTCTTGTTATTCGATAAGATGACTACACGCCACACGCAAGCTACTGCTCGCGCTGGCGCTTTTTCCGGTAGTTCTATTCGATAGGAATCCGTTTCCGACAAGTAAAAGTCAGCGTAACGCTGATACGACATGTGACTGTCGCTCCAGTACTCGAGAACGCAGAAAATCCTATCGATGTAATTACCGTCGGCGTCTACTGTCTAAAATAACGAAATAAATGGACAATATAGTTACATAATTGATGAAAGAAACTAATATTCTTTTTGTAAAATATCAAGTTCGATTGCTTACTTCGAATGGAACAGGAGATATGTGTATTCTTGTTAACGTTCGCGGTTGCGGATATCTCCAAGCCATTGCTTGCTGAGGATAAGCGAAAAACACTACCTGGAAAAAACAAAAGATAATATATATTTTGTGTTTTTAATAATTTGACTTGAATTTGAAGCAGTTCTTAGCTAACTTGATAGGGGAAAGGCAATTCATCTGCAGTGCCATCGACGAACTGGAATGCACCAGCTTTCAAATCGTCCTTATAGTGCTGTTCGGTCGACAGTACCATTTGCTTTTCAGTTTTATTTTTGCTCGCTGAAGACGAGGCATATTGGCTCAACAACAATTGAAAATCTTGCACGACTGTTTTTATAATTTTTATCTGATCCGGTCCAAAGTCGAGATAGAGACTTTCACTGTCTGCCTGTATCTGTATTTGCGGTACAATTTCATTGCTATATGAAGATTCCCAGAGCAAGCAAGAGGTCACGTTGCAACACCATGGATTTAACAGCACTTTGATATTTCCGTTCAGAATCGCGGATATAATAAAAGAATCTATAGATAGATTCGAATATATCCTGTCTGGTCTTACAAGTGTCGACAGAGTTTTATTCAAAGACGCCAAACTAGTAATGACTTCTGCTCCGGAATCAGTCTTCAAGGATAACACGATCTGTTTTGTACTTAAATGTAGATCAGGTATATTGAATTTTCTCGATTTTGTCGATGCTGTTGAATTTTCCGTGAGCACAGCCTCTTTTTCTTCTACAGGCACTTGCACAATTTCGTCATCAATAAAACAAGACAATACCTAAAGAACAGAAAACAAAAAATTACTAACATATATACAAAATCACATATGAGTATCTGATGCCTACATGATTTGTATAAAAATACCTTATTTTGTATAGTGTACAATTGATTAATTCGTGATAAAGAGAGGTGAACTTTTGTTGGACGTCCCATTTCAACGAAAACCTGACGATTTTTCCCTAAAATTGTTTCCGATTTTATTGTCACGAAGGAAGGTGGAATGCCCGTATCTGGATGCGGATCGCCGTGCTTAGTTTCTATCATGTAAATTTTAAAATCTTTCTCAGTTGGTATTGTATTCAGAGATTGTGCATCGCCAAGTGCTATCGTAATATCGAAACAGGATACCTGTAGATATTATATTATAACATTTAGTATAAGATGAGGAGCATATATAATATTTAAATATTTAAATAATAATGCGTACTTGTATTTTCTTGTACAAATGTTGCTGGGAGAAATAAATATTTGGTTGATTGATCATTAAATAAAGTAATGGCTGTTTTATGTTATTGTTATCGTCTTCTGTGTCAATTTTATGTACTACATCCTGAAAATATTTTACGAAATGGTAATTTTGAAATATTGTGTACACTTGCTTTAACAATTTTTATACTTAATACTTACTACATCACCCTCTAGATCAGAGAACGTATTCTGGACTTCATAAAGAATAAACGTCATTTTTCCACAATTTACTAAAAATTCAAATGGTAGGAATATCATAGTTTCAGCAACCGTTGGTTTTCCCTAATACAAGAAGAATATAGTCTCAAAAAAATAAATCAAACAAATACTTTTTAATATGTATTTTCATAAATAAATATATCACTTACAATTATTGTCGAGTGCATACTAGACATTTCAAAATCGACACCACTATCTTTTGCAAAGTCCAGTTCCGAATCATCTGACACTTGTTTCAGCAAACTGACAGGTTTAACGTTTTGAGATCCCGAAGGAAATCTTTGCACTGTATTGTTTGAATCGTTCTTATTCTCCCCTTTTTCGAAACTTTCGGACAACAGCGTCATAAATTCGTTGTTAAGTACCGATATTAATTTAATTTGATCTAAATTTATTATCAATTCTATATCCGTAATGCAATTCACTTCCATGGCGCTTCCGCAAACTATCGTGTCTGCTTTATATGTGATAGCCGGTGCAATAATTAAGCAAAGATCAAATCTAAAAAAAAAAAAAAAGAAAGAAAAATTATGAACATAAGTTATATCATACTTTCAAATTTTATACAAAATTGTTAATACACACTTTGTTAATACGGGAGACGTAGAGAAATACGGATCTAAGCTACTTCCGTTTCCGAGTTTGTTCCATTCCAAAGCAGGATTCTCATTCATTGTGTACAAATATGATTGAGACATTCTCTGAAATGAGAATACATGTAAAATATGAAAAAATAAACTTTTAAGATCTTCCGAGATTGTTGTATTTTTAATAAACAAACCTTATTAATGCTTAGCTGGTAATTCTTCCACGTGGTGGTGTACGCACACACTCCTTTGACGCTAATTTGATATTGACGATCCTCCACTGCCGAACCTGGTACATTTAATATGTTTGCTTGAGCTGCCAGCTGATAAATATCAGTTCGCAATGGAGTTCTGCAAATCGGATTTTCTGCGTCCGGTGTGATACGAATTCCGTCCAACTATAATATCGATGAACAATTGCAAACATTTCTTAATGAAAAATATTATCACCAAACATATCTTAATGAAAATTTATTATACACTAAAATAAAGACTACCTGAAGCATTAATAAATCATGATGCAATTTAATCGTGTCGGTTAAAACTGGCAACATAAGTCGGAAACCTTTGAATTCCAAGTGAATCAAGGGTAATGACTCGTTATTCAAATTGGTTATATCGATTAACGATGTGCTTGCACTTTTACGAGCAACATCCGTGCTCTTCTCAATTGACGAACCAAGACACGCGAAAGGTTGTATCAGTTGGGTGTATTTGCTAATCACACTAAGTGGTAAAATCACATCGACCATTTGCATTTTAATAAATATTTCGGAAATATAGCTGTTTGTGGATAATGCGGAATCCACTAGTAATTCTTTCTAAAAATTAAATATTAGAAATGTTATTCTTTATTAATATTACATAATACAAATTTAAAAAGAAGCTCCTTATAAATGTTTTACCTTTTGAGACTTGTGACGTTTATGAGTACCCCAGCGCGTGTATACATTTCCCGATTTCGCGCGAGTAAGCGTAAAACTCACGAAACCAGAATCGTCGCCTTTTTCCAAGCTGTCTTCTCTTCCGCAAAGTACCAGCCCGGCATAATCACCGACGTCCCAATTTAATGCGTGTGGACCTCTGTTAAATCGCAATAGTAATACAAAAAGTGCAAGTATTTTTCATACTGTAATAAAAATTATTCAATTTTTTTACATAAAATTTACCTAACGTAATGAAATACCGTAGCTGTCGTTATTTTGCTTTTTAGTTGCATGTAAACTGACTGCAAATCCAAGGATGTTATAATATCTTCTAGTTCTAACATTAGTTTTAAAGAGGATGTATTCTGTCTTATAATGTACAATTTCACTGCTACTTTTGTTATGGTCCACTGAATCCACGCTGTTATGACTAAACCATCTCTTTCTAAACAAATTATAAATTTTTTTATAAAACATAATACATCTCAAGTTAAAAAAAACATTTTTTTTTGGAAGAAGAGTCAACTCACCAGAACCTTGATCATCTTTTGATGTAGACACGGTCGAATTGGTAGTTGTATCTTCTTGATACATTATTTGAGTTGGAGAGGATGGAGTTTGAGGTATAATAGGAAGAACAATTTGCGTGTCACTGCTTATCTGTGACGCAATTGCGACGTCGTCTTGAGAATTGCATTGAGTTCGCAATATTTTTATAATATTTAACGCTATATTTCTCATGAAAATCACCTAAATAATAATATAATTATTGAAAAACTATTTTATACTACTGTAATCAAATAAAAGAGTAAAAATTAACACCTGTTCTTCCGAAAGTGAAACAATAATAGGAGAATTGTCAATGTGCACACAAACGCTTAAAGCAGTAAGTGTGTTTGATTGAGTTGTAGCTGTCTTAGTTGTGAGAGCTACCGTGGCATTTAATGTTACTTTCTTTATAAAATTTTTTTGTATCTGTTGTTGCAATGTATAACAATGGAAATCGATAAGACTTAACGTCCACGGAAAACTTTGTACGTCTGAAACAATAACAGTAATAGTCAATTATATCTTTTAGCAATCAATATCAACTTTTCGCAAGCGGATAGACTTACGACGTGTCCACATAGATTCTTGTAATTTAACGGGAAGAGTTTGCAGATACGGGCTAAGTGATTCAGCGTTTACGTTAGACGAATGTATTTGAAGACTCGGTAATTTCACTATCATTATTTGTAGATCTTGATTCTCGGCTAAGGCTCTATCTTTGGCTTGTTCTATGCCTAGCAACATATTTTATTAATTATTCTCACATTGCGTTGTTTTGTACATTAATGGAATATTTACCATCAGCTCCAATACCGCTCATTGTTTCAGATGGAATGTATATGATTATGTGTCCTACGTAGCCGCTTAGCACAAGACTGCACCACCATGAATATGACTCTGCTAATCTGACTAATATTCCTGTTTTCTGTAAGTTCTGTCATACAGAAATAAATTTTATTTATTTCTATTATATCATGAAAAAAAGAAATCAATACAATTGATAATATGTATACATGTACAATAATAATATATTATATAATATATTTACAAGTGATTTTAATATACCTGCTGTTGCTCTTCCAGTTTGGATTCACTTTTCTTTTGCGCCTCATCATTTCGTAGCGTCTTCGACTTTTCTGTCACAGCTGATCTCTTCTTATCTTTATCCGATGAACTGTGCACGCTCTCATGAAGACTCGGAAATGTTTTCTTCCGCGTGGCTGTGTCGGATGACGTTTCGGTAACTAATTGTTGGCTATCAGAACGAAGCACGGGCGCGCTTCCCGATTTGTGATAAGTAGAACGGTATTCTAGCCACTCGAGGAAAAGTGGATCCAATGAGGCTCTGATTTCGGCAATTTTGAACGAAACAAGAGACGGGCGTGTTTGTAGTTCGACCGTTTTCGGAAACTGCACTACGGCAGAGAAAAGCGGTACATTTTCTGCATCACTAAAAATTCAGTTACTCAATGTTATTTATGTGTATAATATAACTTGGTATATATTAGATTATCATATCTACAGACCTGCCGTTACAATTTTCAGGTCCCGACAAGATAATAGTTTGTTGAGAATCATTGAGAGCAAATATTTTTACAGAATGTATGTTTATTTCGCTTGATATAGTCACCGAAGACAACACGTTCTTGCAATTTATATTTTCCAAGTATAATTCTAAATACACCGGACCTGTGCGTAACATCAAAACATTATATTTATAAACGTCTTTTTTAACATTAGATTTTTTGATTGAATAAAATGTATATCATTTACGTACATTTTTCTTGGCAGGCATCGTTAAATAACGTAGAACACGTAAGTGAATTTGTTGCGTCCGCAGGACTAAAAACTGAAGTTACTATAGACACCGCTGCCATTAATTTTGCTTTGGTTCCCGTGACGGTAATACTGTCCGATTGGAAAGAGTATGATTTCCGAACCATATCTACATCTCGCCAATATTGCGGATATAGTAATAGCTTCGACGAAGCTTCCACTGAATAAGGCATTACTATCGAAGTATCGCAGGTTTTTATTAAATGAAGTTGACTTTTTGCACCTGTTACCTATTTTGATTTAATTAATTTAAGGCTTGTCAAAAAAATGTTTACATGATAATATCGCAGAAAAACTTTTGCTTACTTGTATATTGGTGATTGCGTGACACTGAGTGAACATTTCTGGTGATAGTTCTGTTAATTTTGATGCGCAAGCTACGAGTCTAAATGGATACATAGGCTGAACTAGAGTAGCGATTGCTTCATCGCATTCGATGCTTACGAAAGGATCATCCGTAAGAGCTGGAGATAGTGGAATAATCTGCAAAAACATTCGTTATAAAGTTTTAAAATATAAATTTAAACAACATAATAAACAAAGATATTTTACTCGAGATTCGACTATTTTACGTTGCCGTGGAACTCCTCTAACGCAATGATCTGCCAGCTGCAATTGCAGCGACGCTCTTTTTAAAATCATTCTTGTTTCTGTCATCGACACGTTTTCGCGAAGCGCTTCGTATTCTTCCAAAGTAACCGGAGGAAGCTCGTCAATAAGAGGATCTGAAATTTAGATATAACTTTCATTCATTCTAGTATAAGATATACATCAATCATGTGTAATTACCTGGTTTGATTATAAGATACGGATTGTAATCGTATTTTGCTGCAGCTTCTTTGATGGTATCGATACGATGAAAAATACCCGAACATAATCTGACTGTTACATCTCCAGCTAGATATCTTGTTACTCTGCGTTCCTTAAAATTGCTGTAAAGTCAAATTGTGCATATAGAAACCTCGTTCTATATTTTTCCTATATATATAGATGTTAAGCTTTTTTCTATACCTATATTCAAAATTTGATCCAAGTTCGAATAACTTCTCAGGCGTGATATCGTCAGGTATTTCCACAAAATAAACATAGTCCATCACGAGTGCTGGGCATCTTTCTAACAATTTTTCGACTAAAAAGAAAGAACTTTATTGAACTTTTCCGTTCATAAAGTACAATGTACATTTTTTTAAATCACGCCCACCCGTAGCTGTCGTCAAGTGATAATCTATCCCTTGTTTGTATTCTCTTTTCTTCCCTTTATTTTCCACAGCTTCCTTATCAAACAACGAATCCTTCAGGTAGTCATCATTGACGTTCCCAGCTGTTACGTAAAGAGGCGGCTATAATAATAATTTACTTCTCATCATACTCCATCTGATTTCACATCTGGCAATGGCAACCGATCACTTTACCTGTGCGCCATCAACAACTTCCAGATATCCGCAACTGCACGGACCGCGCGGATAAAGTTGTATACACGCCACTCCGACTTGGAAGGTTGTCATTGAAATTCCTTGAATTAAGGTATCAATCACAACACCATTTAATTGAAGTGATAAAAACGATTTGTATCTAAGTTTCCGAGATTTATAAAACAACTGCTCTTTCACGCTTTCAACAGTCTGCAAAATACACAAAACAATCATTATTTCCATCGCCAAGTTTATGTGCTTCTTGAAGTAGATATCTTTGTACCTTGAACGTTAAAGTAGCATCATCTATATAAAGACCTAAATGAACGGTATGACCAGAATATGCAAGTTGTTGTTCAGCAGACCACTCGTTGTCCCAATAACCAGGTAGAACGGACGATACCAGATCCCAAGCCCACCCTCCCCATCCCACTGCATCTGTAGAAGTACTTACTATCTGACTTGTATCGTCTGAAATATGTTTTAATTATGTATTATAATTAAACCAAACTTATGGAATGGCAATCCAAACAATTATAGTGAAAGTTATTGCACCTTGCACAACATCTTCCCTTTCATCTACAATGATGGAAGATTTCTCTTTGCATGGTGGAAACTGTTTTGTTTGCAACGCCAGCAGTAGAGCTGCCAATCTGAGAAGCATTGGCACTTGTTGTTCGGTTATACTAAATTCCATTTTTTCACAATGAAGATCTAGCCTCGTAATGGACGCTCTTTTCGAGATGTTGTTATGATAGTTTATTATCATACGGATTGTCATTGAACATCGGTATAAAACGGGATCCTATATCAATTGATTATCAGTAAGTAATTTCTTTTTTAAAATCAAAGTGTAAGATTGTTTTCACATTTTAAGGGCTTCTTAAAAACAAACTTGTAAATAATTACTTGATATATCTCTATTTTTCCGGATGCATCCATTTTATCCAAGCATAACGTTAAATCTTGGATGGTAATGATTTTTCTAAGCATAACTTCCTGATTATTGACATCTAAATATTAAAATCATATTGAAAAACACATATAAAAATTTTATCTTGAGAAACATGTGTAATTGTTAAAAATACTTACCTGCAAATGTGGGCTCCCATTTATTATCAACAGTTTGCATACTTAAAAATCTCACATTTACACTAAGCACAATGTCCTCTTCTACATATTTCAAGATCAGATTGTTGCAGTGAATTGTTATATTATTAATGACTTTTGTGACTATACTTTTTATATATCCAGGTGGAGCTTCCTCTCTATTACAAGAGATATAAAAGATATAATGATCTATATATTTTTATATATGATAGAGATTCAATTTCATGATGGTATCAAAAGATAAAAGGAACTTACTGCACCGTTTCCTTCCTTTTTTGTAATGTGGTCGTATTGGCTTCTGTAGTATTTTCATCTTTTAATTTTAAGATACACTCTGTAATGAATAAGCAAAGTGTGTGAGTTTGTTTTTAATATAATTACTGAAATTATATTATTGCTTCTTTATCTCACCTATTGTATTAATAGTAACAACTATTGGTTCAGAGGTAATTTTCACCCAAGGAACATGAATTAACAATTCATGTATGTGGCCACTAACAAAAACAAATGGAAGATTTAGTTGTTCTTCCAAAACTTCTAATCGCAGATCCAAGTTTTGGAAAGATGCATCTCCTCCCCACAAAGATACCTAAAAAAAGTCATATTCCTTAATACTTAAAAAAATATCAATTTTATATTTATAAAAAGATATTATTATGTTGTTTTTATTTATTATTAATAAAATATATAAAAAGTAAAAGTAAAGTAGTGATTTAGTAAAAGAAATAGCAAGTTTCTTTTATGCTCACCTGTGACTGCTCTGGTTTAAAATTTTTTACATACTTTTCTACATAACTGAGAATCACTGGTGTTATATAAGACTCCAATTTAAACATTGTGTTTGGTGAAACAGAACATTGAGCATATTTTTATAAATTTTTTAAAAAGTGAGAGATACCAAAAAGTAGTTTTCAAAATATTCCTTTCTATATTTCTCTTTGCATTCTATGTAAATATATTTTATAATTTATACTATTTTTGTTCAGTGTTTACATTAGAAGAATAAAAATGCAATTTGGCATAGATCTTTTACTTTCATATACACATATTTACCTGTAAAAAAAAACAAAATGTGAAAGAATTAAATATAAGAAAATAGAAATTAGATATGAGAAAATAGATTTGAATATATGCAAACAATATTAGCATAAAAATTGATTTTACAATGAGAAGAATGTTAAACACACAATAGTTAGTTTATAGTTTTAATCTTTTTAGTTTGTATCTAATGAAATATGATATATCTAATTTAATTTTTATTACACTTTTGTCATTGATCTTATCAATTATTCATATATACCATTTACTTAAAAGGAAGTAATGTAAAAAATAGGATATATAGAATTATCTCATAAAGTTTTAAAGAAAATAAATTTATTTGTAATCAAGCTCTGTTTCCAACAAATGATATGCTTGTCTTATTACAATGATCCAGCTCCAAGAGATATACGAATATATATATTAGAGAATTATAAAAATATAGAAAAAATATTCAAAATTTACACAGCTGACCGCACCTGTCAGATGACAAGCTACGGAATTTCTGTAAACATATGTCACAATACTGTTGTAGGAGCACGTTGTTCGCTGCAAAATGAATGAAGCAACGACATTGGTTACTTTCGGCAAATGTGACTTTTAATTTGAAACTTCTTCAATCGCAGATATTTCGTAATTTCTTTACTCGTATATGACTACAGTTAACCTCTCTCCACAGTGTTGCTCGTAGCAGTGGCAGCAGTTCACAGGTGATTTCAGAGACAACTTTTATGATAGCAGCTAAAGGCGCATGCGCAAAACGAAATGTGTGTTCGCAAATAAGTTAGAATTTTTAAATTAGGAACACTTTAAAACTGGTCTTATTAGTTTTCAATCAAACCAGATAAAGCGTCGATTATCTTGCGATTAAAAACTTTGCAATTGATTACCTACTTTAGCACGAGTCAGAATCAATGTAGAATCAAACCATTTCGTTACCAAAGATCAGAATCATCATGTGAGTTTTTTTTATGAAGAAGTTGCAAAAAACAAAAAACTGGAAAAGCACACATATTTTAAAATATTCTACTATCTTTTGTTTATTTCGTCTTGCTTCATACGCATATGTACATGTACGTATGATTTCCAAGTAATGTCAGAAACTGTCATTTGTCAGAATTAAAAAGCGCTCTGTCAGTGTAATTGTAGTTATATACTTCTTGTGTATCATTTTTCTTTTGAAGGTCCTCCACATACTTGTTTTATTTGCAACAAGAAAAATGGCAAATGTACGTACCGTAACGCGAGATTACACGAAACCGGCTATTGATCAGCGTATCACCGAGCTGGTGAAAAGAAGAATCGGCGCACGAGAAGATCTACCCACGGAGAGTACAAAAGAGCGACTTGTAAATACTCTTACAAAATTATTATATATTTTTAATTAACGAACAATATTACGGACAATTTCGTCCGTTCTGAAATATTATTAGTTTTGATATTTCAAGAAAACGCCACTATTTCAGCTTACGTCTTTTGTCATTTGCTACTCTCATTTAGAAATATAAAAAAACACAAAAAGCACACGATATACAAAAGCATTTACACAACTTTTCGCAAGTATTATGTGATTAAAACAAATTTGCGCAATATGTATCCTTTTCTGTAGGCAAAATACAAGGAGAATCGTAACGCCAGAGAAGGATTGTTAAAAGTTACGCATCGGCATATTCTGGAAATAGTAGCCTACATTTTGAACACAAACTCCGAATTGCTGGAGGAAGGAGTTCTCGACAAAGATGAATACGTGAACGTTTTTAGCAGCTTCTTTTCCACGGATGGAAGACAAGCGATTCTTATATATCTTCAACCCATGAGCCCTCCGATGTTCGGTAATAATTGTTATCTTTTTGCTTTCCCCTTTCCTCAGTTTTAATCTTCATACCGCATTGTAATGCGTTATACATGAAATATGTGTATACATACTTTGTATACGTACTTTAGAATCTGGACGATGGACACCACAACTCAGCAAAGAACAACAAGTTATACGTTGTTGTGTAACGGATGGCACCACCGAAGAGTTTTCAGGCAAATGCGTGATAGTTTATCGATTAAAGTCAAACGTCGAGTTTGGAATAAAGCAGTTACTTGATGTAAATACTTGGTGTCAACCAAGCGTCTTTTCTTTTTCTTTTCTTTTCTTTTTTTTTTTTTGAAAAAGAATGGTAATAGTTTTTAAAAGCTTTATCTTTAAAACTTTACTTTTTACGTTGCTTTTTGTGTTGTTTTCTATGTAGGAAACATATTACGCTTATGCCGAAGTGGATCCCATATCGCGAAGCGCGCTAGCAGGGATTTCCAATTTAATTTCACGTTTACACATCCGTACCTTAACCGCTAACGCACAGTGGGGAGAATTAACAAAGAGCGAAATCGGAGAAAAGATAAAAAACGATTTCATAGGCGATTTTAAAGATTTTTGTGAATTTCTCAATAGTTAGTAGCTTGTGATTCTTATCTATTTTAATTATCACAAGTATTGTATATCTTTTTTTATTCGGAAATCTTGTTCTCTTTCGTTTTTCCACAGTGACAAAGATAGATCTAGAAAACATTATATGCTTCCAAATTAATTGGGATCTTTATCAGAAGTGTTTGACAACGCCGGAAAGCATAAAACAAAATATTCACAATCCGGATGTTATTGAAGCAGCGGAAGCTGATGTACAGATATGGATGAAATTAATGGAACGGGTCTGTGATAGTAATTGTAAATTATAATATATTATTCATTTATGTAAATCTCTCTCTCGACGTTATAAAACGATCTTTTAGGCTGTTGTCGAGAGTGAACAATTGCGCAGAGAAACCGAGACTGTAGGACCAACCGCGGAACTCGCATATTGGCGCCGATTACTCGGTCTGTTTTCATCGATAATGAATCATATAAAGTCACCTTACACTGAGTCATTTATTCAACTCCTAACAGAAGCAAAATCAAAACTTATCAAGGTGAAAAAACGAAATAATCAATTAGTTATAAAAAAATGTCGTATACGTCACTCAAAAGTTTTACATGTAGAAATGGAAGACATTAGAAGATCACGTTTCAAAGATACATATTTTGTCGCAAGATAATGTGAAGTATCTGTATTCCTTGGAAAAATTTACTCAACCGTTGTATAGGCTAGATCCTACAAAAATCGGCAATTACTTGCCTTCCCTTATGTACGCTATAAGAATGACTTACGCTACTTCTCGATTTTTTAACACAAGAAAGATGGTTACCGCGGTATATGTGAAGGTAGTCTTTCCAATTTATTCGCGCAGATTATTTATGATCTTGCATTATCAAAATCTAAATCTGTATTTAGATAACAAACCAAATGATACTATCGTGTAAAGCGTATTTAACAGGAAATGGAAAATTGAGTATTTGGACCGAGTCGAAATCTACGATGATATCTAAGATCAAGGTGCAGATATAAAATTTCCACTTTTTTGCACAAATTATTCACAATTTAAATATAAAATCAGTAATTATCTCGTAGGACTGTATTAAGCTATACGAGACGTATCATGATTGTTACAATGAGATGTGCAAGAAGGTTGAACAATCTCCCGATGAAAAACCCTTTGAAGTATCCGAAATGTATGTTTTTGGCAAATTTGGCACTTTTAAGACGAGATTAATTAAAGTGAGTAAAAAAATCTAATTAACGCAAGTCACACGTATGTGTGTGTGAGCAGAGTTACATTATCTTCGCGATGAATAATATGCAGATCATGGATATCCTTGAATATGCACGGATGTACGCTATTTTGCACAGCTCGACTATAGAAGGAATTGACATGTATGCGCAAAAGTACGCAAATTTCTTCAAGAAGATTTCTTCGCAAGAATACGATCCTCTGGATCATAGAAAGCTTTATTTCGATACCGATTATGAGGAGTACAAAAAAAGCGTAACGGAAACCGATGCGGAGCTCAGAACGTTCTTTCGTAATTGCGTCGCTCTCGTACCAAATATTACACTAGCTCTACAGTTGATCGATAGGTATGATATTTTTAGATATAGTATTTCTTTCACATTTGACTGCGCACAAAGTTATCACAAAAATGTATATCGCAAGCGCTCTCTCTTTTTTCCAGATTTCGAAAATTAAATCTCAAAATACTGAAGATTGAGAGAATGTGTCTGGAGCTCGTCGCAACGTACGAACGAGAAATTGAAGATGTTCGCGATAGATACAATATAGACAGATCCGATCCGCCTCTGCCGAGGAATTTTCCACCCGTAGCCGGTAGAATCCTCTGGATTCGGCAGTTATATAAACGCGTGGAAGTTCCTATGAATATGTTCAGATCGTATCAGAAGGTGATCTCGCATGAATCTATGCAGAAATGCATTAAGGTATACAATGTACTCATCGGCGTATTTATTCACTACGAGATGATATATCACAAAGCGTGGCACGACTCGGCCGACATTGTAAGCTTAATTATATTTAAGACAATTATCTTATAAGATTCCGTTCTTTGAAAGATCATGTCTTCAGTTCGGCTTTAAAATTGCTGTAGGTTCGTTTGGCGTTATCAACGCCTGTAATCGTGCGTCATCCTAAAACAAATAAACATTGTTTAAATTTTGACTCCTACATATACGAAGTGATACGAGAATCGGAACACATGTCCAAATTGGGATTAGATGTGTCAGATTTTATACAGGTTTTGATGTTTTGCAAAGAAAAGATTTTATCATCCCGCGAAAGAGTCAAAAAGCTGATTAAGAGAAATGATGTTCTTAGGTATATAAAATTGCTTAATAAATGTATACCAGTAAATGTGAAGAAAGAGAAATACTTTTATATTATATGTTCACAGAAAATCTATTCCGCTTATATTTTTGCATTTAATGAAGATCGCACTGGTCCATCTCGAGATCGCTTTCCAGCCTTGTCTGTCGATAGTTACGTGGTCGTCATTAATGATTTCTAAAGTATGCACTAATCTGGAACGTGCAATCAAAAATGTGGAGGAATTTGTCAAGAAAGTGACAGACATGAAGGAAGCGAGAGTAGATGAAGTATTTGAGAGTATTGCGGAAACAATACTGCTAAAAGTAGATAATTATCCGAAAAGTCCAGAACAATTTTCTGCCGATAACATAGCTTTTACAAATACAATAGCAATTGATTTAGAAGTCAAATCTTCGGCGGCAGAAAAGACCGTTTTCACGATTATTAACAAATTTATGGAGCTTATAACTGATCCTAATGTAGAAGATGTTAAGTATAATTGGATGGACCTTGAAAAAATACATAAAGTAGGATCCGAAAGCAAATTAATAGAAGGACCATACGAACCAGGTAGTTTAGATAAAATTATTTTGAGTTTACATTTTCTTTCATTACAAAATTAAATTAAAATAAGTGACTTAATCAAAAATAGGCTTTGGTCACATTGAAAGAACAATTAAAGTTAACATACAACACGTGCACAACGACTGTATGGACTTTAGTGAAATGCACAAAAAATTCTTTGGAGTTGTTGAAAAAGAAAGCAACTGTTACGAGGTGATCTTATGTATTTTTGTGTATCTATATATTTCTCTCTCCATATGTTGAATATAGAAACATATCCCGCTATTTGTATTTTACATTTTAGTCTGGTGATTGATGATATTACAACAGAGCAAGAAATTCCAATTATGGTGACGCACTTTGTGTTACAAATACCGAATATTGTAATCATTCCGACAATAGAGGAACTGCAGCATCATTTCGGCAAAGTTATAACGGGTATTATAGAAGCGTGCAGAAGTGTGACTATGTGGGGACACCGATATTCTACAAACACGCAAGAATTGCTTGGTAATGACACTCTGTAAAACAAATTTATAATTAAATAACTATGCTTACGTATGTTAATAATGGAAACAACAAATGTGTTTACCATTTTTGATTACTTACGTTTTATTTTGTATCTCAGGTGACAATAATTCGCTCAGTAACTATTTTCAAAGCATATCCGATCACAAGGATGTAATTCGTAGCTCAATGAGTGTACAGGGCTTTAAAGGTAAAAGAAAGAAATTATGTATATTTATATTAATCTCAATGCTGTATTAATTAATGATCTCTAGTCATATTTACGATATTCCTACTTATGGGTGGATAATAGAATCGATATCATCCAAAAGTTCGTTGATTCTGAACCCATTGTACAAGAAATCAAAGAGAAGTTTACGGAATATGAAAATGTAATGACAGAAATTCAAAATTTGCCCGATCAACACGTTCTCGGTCCACTTCAAATTAATATGGGTAATTAATATGGAAATTTTAAATTAAATTTTATATCTCGGTTTGCACATACATGATAGATTACTGTAAGTGCTTATATTTGTTCTCACAGATAAATTGAAACTGGCATTCTTCGTTGAAGCAAATGCATGGAAAACGTCATTAGGTGTCATTTTGTCACACAAATACAAAACCAAGTTACATCGTATTATGGACTACATTTGCGAAAAGAACAAAATCCTCGCTAGACATATCAAAGACTTAGAGGATGTCAGGGTCGCGATGAAATGTTTGGGAGAAATACGAGATGACTTTATATCGTTGGATATGGAACTAATTCTGATCGAGGAGGTTTACACATTGATGGGAAAATACAACGTTAATATATTAAAGGAAGATCAGGACATTGTAGATGGACTGAGATATAATTTTAGCAACATGCTCAATACGGTAATAATCGCTATTTGCATGGGTTTTTAAAATATATTTAATACGCTGTCTGTTAATATCAATAATTTGAAATTATCATATGTAGCATAATATTGATATTTTCTAGGCAAAACAAGTCCAGGTAATTATATGTGAGATGCAAGAGCCTTTGAGAAAGGAACTCACTGACGGAGTCGAAGTTCTCAAACAGAACGTGGAGAAATTCGATATCGACTTTGAACTCAACGGTCCGATGGTTGAAGGAATACCTGCAAAAGAAGCCAGTGAACGGTATATATAATTTTATACTAGTATATTTAATATTTTTGTGAATTTACATACACAATAATTACAAATATTGAGACTTTGAATAAATAATTTTGAAATTTAGATGAGAATATGTATAAGAACTTATTTTATATTTGTATTTCTCAAGGCTCATTCTGTTCCAAGCACAATTCGAAGAATTATGGGAAAGATACGAAACTTACAGCAGCGGCGAAAGTTTATTCGGTATAGAAGTAACGGAGTATCCAGCTTTGCACCGAAGAAAAAGAGAGCTCAATCTGCTGCAGAAGTTGTACACGTTGTATTTGCAAGTTATGCGTACTATTGACAGTTACTACGATATTCCGTGGTCGGAAATTGATATCGAATCTATTATAAATGAATTAGCCGAGTTCCAAAACAAGTAAAACTACCACAAATTTATATTAATGTGCTTAATTTATAAAATTGAGTATCGTGATAATTTTCTAATGTTATTGTAGATGCCGAAAGTTACCCAAAGCTATGAGAGAATGGCCGGCTTATATCGATCTAAAGAAAAAGATTGACGATTTCAACGAGATGTGTCCGTTATTGGAAATGATGGCTAATAAAGCCATGAAAGACAGACATTGGGAGAGATTGTCTGTCTTGTGCAAATATTTTTTTGACGTGGAATCTGAAACTTTTACACTTGCAAATGTTATGCAAGCACCTTTGCTAAAATATAAAGATGACGTAGAGGTGTATATCTGAATGGATCACAAAATTATTGCTTTTTAATTAATGCTAATTATTTGTGTTCTTCTTCTGCATAAACACTTTATGCAGTGTAGATAAAACTACTTTAAAATAATCGTATTGTATAGGATATATGTATCAGTGCTGTAAAAGAGCAAGATATCGAATTCAAGTTGAAGCAAGTGATTGCAGATTGGTCGGTTGTGAATCTGCAGTTCTCTTCTTTTAAACAAAGAGGCGAACTATTGCTGAAAGGTATTGAAACGGCTGAGATAATAGCACAACTTGAAGACAGTTTAATGATCATAAGTTCGTTGCTGGCAAATCGGTATTGTTACATTTACGTTCGAATATGTAATCATGCGTGTCGAGTTTCGCAACTAACTTGATATATTCAATAAATGTTACGCAGTTACAACGCTCCGTTTAAGAAAGAGATTCAGTTATGGCAGACTAAACTCAGTAACACGTCAGAAATATTAGCGAAATGGTTAACTGTGCAGAATCTGTGGGCTTATTTAGAAGCGGTGTTTATCGGCGGCGACATATCGAAGCAACTGCCCGTTGAGGCGAAGCGTTTCAACGTAAAAAAACTCCGCACATAAAAAACTCACGACAAGATACTATAATTAATTGTTATTATTGCAGACCATTGACAAAGCCTGGGTCAAGCTTATGATTCGCGCTCACGAAAAATTAAACGCGGTGGAAACATGTACGGGAGACGAAACTATGAGCCAGTTTTTGCCTCATTTACTAGAACAACTAGAATCTTTGCAGAAGTCTCTTAGCGGGTATATATACTGTTGCTAAAAGCCAAAATATCGCTCAAATCCATTAAATCTAGTTAACAAATTCTATTAACACACATACAGTTATCTGGAAACCAAGCGAGTTATTTTTCCAAGATTTTGCTTCATATCGGATCCTACTTTGTTGGAGATCCTTGGACAAGCTGCCGATTGCCACACAATACAGAATTATCTCGACGGCTTTTTCGACAACATAGCAAGAGTAACGAGATATAAATGTAAAATTACAAGCTGTGGCGATCATAAAATTACTACAGTGTTTCTTACAGCTCAAGTTTTCGGAAAAGGAATATGAAAAGATTCAAGCAATATATTCGCGAGAAGGTGAGGAAATAATATTGGAGAAAGAAGTTGTCTGTACAGGAGGTGTAGAGAACTGGCTGAATACTTTGTTGACCGTTCATCAACAATCAGTTGGTGCTGTAATTGCAATGGGACTGCAATCATTTCACACACCAGAATTTGACATTTTATTACTGATAGAAAACTCTGTTTTGCAAGTAAGATAATGTTTATATCTATACAGCAATATTGAGCTTTTAATAAACAAAAAAATAAAAACGTGAAATTAAAATTTAATTAATTACATTGAATACATTAATTTTTTTAAGGTGGGTTTGTTAGCATTACAAGTTCTATGGACGCGCGATTCCGAAATAGCAGTCACAACAGCCAAGCGCGACAGAACTATAATGAAAAGAACTAATCAGTGGTTCTTGGACCTTTTAAACAGTCTTATAGAAGCTACTGTTCGAGATCTGACGAAATTTGCTAGAGTAAAATACGAATGTCTGATAACGATACACGTTCATCAAAGGTGTTAATTCCGAACAATTATCTCTTACAATTCTTTTGTGTAAGTATGAAGTAAAAGAAATCGAGAAGTTATCAAAACATTTTTCAGAGACATATTTGACGATTTATGTCGCCTCCGAATTCGAAGCGTGCATGATTTCGAGTGGGCAAAACAGTGTCGATTCTATTACAATGAAGAGACGGAAGAAGTTCCGATCAGAATAACTGATGTGGATTTTACTTATCAAAATGAATTCTTAGGTTGTACGGATCGTCTCGCGATTACTCCGCTCACAGACAGGTGTTATATAACGCTGGCACAAGCTGTGGGTATGATACTTGCACCAAAAAATAACATAATGTAACATTCGCATTATTCACATCACTTATTGCTATCTTTGTGGTATGTTCGTTTTTTCTCAGGAATGAATTTCGGCGGAGCTCCCGCAGGTCCTGCCGGCACGGGAAAAACAGAAACAACGAAGGACATGGGGAAAGCATTGGGGAAATACGTTGTTGTTTTTAATTGCTCCGATCAAATGGACTTTCGCGGTTTGGGCAGAATATTTAAGGGACTGGCGCAGTCCGGTACTTGGGGGTGCTTCGACGAATTTAATCGGATCGATCTACCGGTGTTATCGGTCGCCGCACAACAAATCGCAATTGTACTTAACGCGCGTAAAGAACGGAAATTGAAATTTTTGTTCAGGTATTCTGTGAAAAATTAATTTATTGAACGTACGTAGAAAAATTAAACCTGAAAAATTGCATACAATTTTTTTTATATTGCAAGTTTGGTAATATATTTTTTCTATAGCGACGGTGAAACATATAAACTCAATTATGAGTTCGGAATATTTATTACTATGAATCCGGGATACGCTGGCCGGCAGGAATTGCCGGAAAATTTGAAGATACAGTTCAGAAGTGTAGCTATGATGGTTCCCGATAGACAAGTACATCTCTTAATAAATACGACTTTTTATAACAGAAATCTCATTACAAAAATTGCACATTAATTTAATTGCGTTTCTCTGTAGATCATAATGCGAGTAAAACTCGCGGCATGTGGCTTCAAAGAGAACGTGGTTTTAGCGCGGAAATTTTTTGTATTGTACAAACTGTGCGAGGAACAACTCAGCAAGCAAGTACATTATGATTTCGGATTGAGGAACATCTTGTCATGTCTGCGCACACTCGGTGCTCAGAAACGTGCGAATCCCACCGATTCGGAAGAAACCACACTTATGAGAGTGCTGCGGTACATTTTTGCGTACTTTTTATATAATTAATTATAAAAAAAAAAAACAAAGATGTTTTAAATGTGTGTATTAATTTTTATTAGCGATATGAATCTTTCCAAACTAGTGGACGAGGATGAACCTCTGTTCATGTCCCTCATTGAAGACATGTTCCCAGGAATAAAGTTAACGATCAAGACGTATAAAGAGTTACAGAAAGCTATAGCTAACGCTACAACTGCTCTTGGGATAATGAATCATAGTGAATGGAATTTGAAAACTATACAGGTGCATAATCGAATCGAACCGCATATTAAATCGATTTTGATAACTACTTTTAACTACGAATTTTGCAGTTATACGAGACATCGCTCGTTCGCCATGGTCTGATGGTTCTTGGACCAACAGGATCCGGTAAAACGCGATGCATATGGGCGCTCATGAGAGCTCTGACAGAAATGGGCATACCACATAAAGAAATTAGAATGAATCCAAAAGTTAATATTTCTTTTGATAATTTAATATAATTTTTTGTTATCAAAGTAAATTCTTCTTTGAGCAAAACTATCAATAGGCGATAACTGCATCCCAAATGTTCGGAAGACTCGATGTTGCGACCAATGACTGGACCGACGGTATATTTTCTATTATATGGCGAAGGACCATGCAAGCAAAGAAGACGGAAAATGTATGGATTGTGTTGGACGGCCCAGTCGACACGTTGTGGATCGAAAATTTAAATTCTGTTCTCGATGACAATAAGACGTTAACGTTGGCTAACGGAGATCGCATTGTGATGGCGCCAAGTAATAAACTAGTGTTCGAGCCCGACAACGTAGACAATGCGTCTCCGGCGACTATATCCCGCATGGGAATGGTGTTTGTCAGTGCTTCTGTATTAAAATGGAGTTCAATCTTAGAGGTAATATGAATCCAGATTGATGATCTTTTTTTCTGTTGTGTTATAAGGTCGTCACTTTATATGCAAAAATCTACTCTTTGATGTCGCAGTATTTTTAATACAGGGTTGGCTGAAAACATGCACCATGTATGAAGCCGGAGTGTTACGAAAATTGTTCTATAAAATATATGGAGATGCCCATATATTCGTTCAAACAAAGCTTCATGCTAAAATGATGCTTTTAGAAGCGCTTTACATACGGCAATGTATTGATTTGTTGGAAGGTTTGAATGTCGGAAACTCTGATCCAGCCAGTAAATATAAAATCCCTTTTACACTGAGATATTTTTCCACTGGAAATATATAAATATACACAATTTCAACACGATATACATATAGCGTTATAAATAATAAATTTTGTCTTTCAAATATGTTAAAATTCATACAGTAAATGTTAATAATTTTGCAGTTACAATTTATTATTTAACAGAATTATTTATCAGAGATTTTCATCGAGATCGTAATTTACAGGAGTATTATTACCCGAACATCATATCGAAAAGCTTTTCTTGTTTTCTCTCATGTGGAGTTTGGGCGCGGTGTTAGAACTCGACGATCGACTTGCGTTGCAAGAATATTTTTTGAATCACGAATCAAAATGCGACTGGCCGAACTATACAGTTCGTAGAATTTTGTATTGCAACATATTATCTTATTTGAAGCAAACGTATGTGACATGTTTTTTTAATATCTGTATTCTGCAAATGTCTCGTCCGCGTATAGAAAGATGAAACTATTTTCGAATACTTGGTATCAGACGATGGAAAATGGATACACTGGAGCAAAATGGTGTCGGAATTTGAATATCCCGAAGATCGTGTTTTAGAATACAGCTCTATTCTCGTTCCTAACGTTGATAATACAAGAACGTTGTTTTTGGTCGATATTATAGCGAAGCAAGAAAAATCAGTGCTTTTAATAGGTAGACAATCAAAAATATCGAATAATCTTAAATATTTTAACGTGTTTGATACATCAACTTTTATATGATAACACATATTTTGCATTATTTACATAACAGGAGAAGAAGGTACCGCCAAGACTGTAATGATCAAAAGCTACATGTCCAAACATGACCCTGAATTTCATCTGAATAAATTTTTTAACTTTTCTTCGGCATCCACGCCCAACATGGTTCAAGTAATAATTTCAAACTTGATATACACGCGAAATTAAATTGTTAACGTCAATGAAATTATACGTATAATGATGTATTTTGTATTATATTTGTCATTTATATTTTGTTTTCAGCGCGTATTTGAGAGTTATGTTGAAAAACGAGTGGGAACTACTTACGGACCTCCCGGTGGTCGAAAAATGACTATTTTTATCGACGATATAAATATGCCGACCATAAACGAATGGGGCGATCAAATTACGAACGAAGTGGTGCGCCAGTTAATGGAGTTCAATGGATTTTATTCGCTGGATAAACCAGGCGACTTTTGCACGATGCAAGACATTATGTTACTTGCAGCGATGCGACATCCTGGCGGAGGACGAAATGATATTCCGCCACGATTAAAACGGCAGTTTAATATTTTTAACTGTACCCTGCCATCCAACAAATCTATGGATACGATTTTTAGTGAGGGGAAAACTTTATTTCTTTAGTAAAAAAAACAAATAAGAAAAATAATAACATCTATTGCAATACGTGCAAAAATCGCAGGTACTATTGGAAAAGGTTACTTTTGTTCTACGAGATTCTCCGAAACCATTGTCGATTTCTTGCCGAAGCTCGTGCCGTTAACAAGAATATTATGGCAACGAGTTAAAACAAAGATGTTACCCACTCCGGCAAAGTTCCACTACGTTTTTAACTTGCGCGATCTATCCCGTATTTGGGAGGGAATACTCAGAATAGAGAGAGCCGAGTGCGAGTCTATAACGACTCTGGTAAAATTGTGGGAACACGAATGCACGCGCGTGATAGCAGATCGGTTTGTTATTTATTGCATATACCATTAAATATTTTTTAAAATTTAAGTATTTTTAAGCAATCGTTTAGGACAATGAATCTCTTGCTTCTATTACAGTTTCACCACTGTCGACGATAAAGAATGGTTCCAAAATACTTTGAAGCTCACGGCAGAGAAATTATTAGGTCCGGACTTCGAGCATTATTCTCCGGTTGAGACGTACTTCGTTAATTTTCTTCGCGAACCCCCGGAACCGACAGGTGACGAACCGGAAGATTTTGTGTTTGAGGCACCCAAGATTTATGAAGAGATACCAAGGTATCTGCGCAAGAGAGATACGGCGATTCTTCATGCTGGTGAATTTAAAAAAACGGGATTGCATTAATATTTCTGCGTTACGTGCAGTTACGATATCGTTGTTGAGAAAGTTGTTCAAAACATGGAGCAGTTTAATGAATACGTACGCGGCATGCGTCTCGATCTAGTCTTTTTCCACGACGCTCTGGTACACTTGATACGAATATCGAGAATACTTGGAGTTCCCAGAGGGAATGCACTCTTGGTAGGAGTGGGAGGATCCGGCAAGCAGAGTTTGACGCGACTGGCATCTTTTATTGCGGGATTTAACTTTTTCCAGATAACTTTAACTAGGCAAGAATTAAAATTTCACCGAATATCTCACTCTACTTTATTTAACTCTAAGACATAAAGAACAACAAAAATAATTATAAAATAAAAGTTGTTTTATCTTTATTTCTTTTAATATTTTGTAATATATTTTTTGTAAGAAAATATGCTAAAATATTTTTATAGTAAATATCATTATTTGAAGAAAATAACTGAATAATAGTTGTTTTTAGGATTTATAATGTGGCTAGTTTGATGGATGATTTGCGAAAGTTGTATCGTACCGTTGGTACAGGAAGCAAAGGTCTCACCTTTATTTTTACCGATAATGAAGTAAAAGACGAGGCGTTTTTGGAATATATAAACAACATGCTGAGTGTCGGCGAGATAGCTAATCTTTTCTCAAAGGAAGAGTTGGATGACATTCTGACAATTATTACGCCGCTAATGAAGAAGGACGATCCTCGTCGCCCTCCGACGCAGGACAATCTTTACGATTATTTCATATCTCGAGCGAGAAACAATTTGCATATAGTTTTGTGCTTTTCACCTGTGAGTTTCTTCATCGTTGTTTTTAACAATTTGGACTTTTGTATCGAGTTATTGAGTTAAAAGTTTCATAGGTCGGCGACAAGTTCAGGTCACGAGCGTTGAAATTTCCCGGTCTTATATCCGGTTGCACGATAAATTGGTTTTCAAGATGGCCGAGGGACGCGTTATATGCAGTTGCTGAACATTTCTTAGACAAATATAGAATTATATCCACTCCAGAAGTCAAACAGCAATTAATTCAAGTTATGGGCGACATTCAAGACGACGTAAACGACACCTGCACAGAATACTACGAGAGGTTTACTTTACCATTCTCGCTAATAGTTTAATATCTGTATAGCAAAAGCAAAATGTAAAATAGTTTTATTTCGACAATCGCAGATTCCGTCGTCAAGTATATGTGACTCCAAAGTCATTTTTAACGTTTATCGACAGTTATAAGACACTTTACAAACAACGATTAGAGCATATTAACACGCTTACTTCTCACATGAGCAGTGGTTTAAACAAATTGATCGATGCCGCAGTTCAGGTGGACGAGTTACGAAAGGAATTAGAAAGAAATCAACAGGAGATCGCAGAAAAGAACGTTCAAATAGAAGCGGTAAGCGTTACAGTAATTTCTCACAAAATCCGTTGTTTTTACTAGCATATTTACAGATTTTAGAAAGTGTAAATGAAAAAAAGAAAGAAGCTGAAAACATGAAGGCAAAAGTGCAAGTAACAAAAGATGAAGCGGAAGCAATTCTAAAATTGATAGCTAAAGATAAGGCAGTGGCGGAACAAACGTTGAAAGCTGCAGAGCCTGCTTTGTTAGAAGCTGAAGCTGCTTTACAGGTGTTATAATTAATTAATTAATATGTATGAAATATGCTAATCATGTCCTTCTTGTTTTTGTTAATATCAATAATTTGATGACGGTTTATTTTAGACTATAAAACCAGTAGATATTTCCACTGTTCGTAAATTGGCCAAACCACCGTATTTAATTATGCTTATAATGGATTGCGTTTTGATTTTGTTTGGAAGAAAATTAGATCCGGTCAAACCCGATTACGAGCATCATTTTCTAGTGCCGTCGTGGTCGGAATCGTTAAAGGTATTGGGATGTGCATAAATTATTATAAATTAATAAATATGTTAACATATTAATAAAATCAAAGGAGAAGCGCGCTGTATAATTTTAGATACGTAACACATTTCGTAATTTGTTTTCTTACAGGTCATGGCCGACACTCGATTTTTACATAACTTACAACATTTCCCAAAAGATAACATTAACGCCGAAACGATCGACTTAATGATGCCATATTTAAATTATCCCATGTATACTTACGAGGCCGCAAAGATAGCTTGTGGAAACGTTGCCGGTCTCATACAGTGGACCATCTCCATGGTTGCTTTTTACGAAATAAATAAAGATGTGCTACCTTTAAAGGTATCTATTAATAAACATTACTACGCACTTGTGTCGAACGAAAACAGCTATTTCTATGCTGTGGCTTGTGTAACTGAAGGAAGAGATGTTTAATAAAGAGAGAATAATATTACAGGCAAATCTCGCTGTGCAAGAAATTAAATATGAGAAAGCTAATAAAAATTTAATTGAGGCCGAACAACGGTTAAAAGAGAAGGATGACGACTTGAAGGTAGTGCAAAGAGAGTTTGACATTGTGACACAAGAGCGACAAGTATGCTAACACTGGTGATAACATTATATAACCAAAATTCGATATATTTCTTTATAAGTCATATTTATTATTAGGTGATAATCGATCAAGCTGCAGTCTGTCAAGCAAAACTAGACACTGCAGGTGCCATGATCGAAGGACTGTCGGGAGAAAGAACGAGATGGACGGATCAAATAGACGTCTTTAAATCAGAAACGGAACGTCTTGTCGGAGACGTTTTGGTGCTAACGGGATTTCTGTCTTATTGCGGGCCGTTTAATCAAGAGTTACGTTTTCTCTTGCAGAGGAAGTGGATCGATTTCGTACAAGATAGAAAAATCCCGATTTCCCTTACTATAAATGTCGTTAGCGCGTTGACGGATACAGCTACTGTAAGTAATATATATCTAGTTGTGAGAAAATTATAATTGAAACTTGTGCCGAATGAACGAATGTGTAATTCGCTGCAGATCGGTGAGTGGAACTTGCAAGGTTTGCCTACCGACGACCTGTCGCTTCAGAATGGAATAATTGTGACAAAAGCGTCAAGATATCCTCTCTTGATCGATCCGCAATTACAAGGCAAAACGTGGATCAAAAACAAAGAAATGAAATTTGATTTACAAGTACTCAATAATTGCGCGAAATGTGTAACAATATCGATTTTACACGATCTGTTTTTCAGGTGACATGGTTTACGCACAAATATTTCAGAAACCATCTAGAAGATTCGATATCGTTAGGACGACCGTTATTGATACAAGATGTCGGAGAAGAAATAGATCCGGTGTTAGATAATTTACTGGAAAAGAATTTTATAAAAATAGGAACTTCTTTGAAGGTAAAAAATGTTTTCTATCTTTCGCACAATTTTATATTTTGACGTATTATTACTATTATTTAGGTGAAATTAGGTGATAAGGAAGTGGACGTTAGCAAGGATTTCAGACTTTATATGACGACGAAGCTACCCAATCCTTTTTACACTCCAGAAATCTTTGCTCACACATCTGTAATTGATTTTACTGTAACGATGAAAGGTACAATTATATATTTAATATCTTATAAATATATATTTGTTTTCTAAATAGTATTTCGTTCAATAAATTATTCGAATTGTCCTATGTTTACAGGCTTGGAAAATCAACTTTTAGGAAGAGTTATTTTACAAGAGAAAAAAGAATTGGAGATGGAGAAAACGCAACTGATCGCCGACGTGTCCGCAAATATGAAAAAGATCAAAGAATTAGAAGATAATCTTTTACATAAATTAGCGACTGTACACGTATGCGTTTTATTTTTCTAGTGAACATAGCGTTAATTAATTACGTAGTTTTCAAGTACGTAAAATTAATGTCTTTCTCACGATGTTTTTTTTCTATTAAAAGGGACCTTTAATAGAAGACGTTGAATTAATGGCGGTATTAAATATCACGAAGCAGACAGCGGCGGAAGTGAATGAAAAACTGAATATCGCGAAAGATACGGAGTTAAAAATTGACGCGGCTCGCGAAGAATTCCGACCGGTTGCAACGCGTGGTAGCGTTTTATATTTCTTGATATGCGACATGCCGCACGTCAATTGCATGTACCAAACGTCTCTCGTTCAATTTCTGGAACGATTTGATATCTCTATGACTAGGTAAATATAAACAATTCTACTAGAATAATAATTTGATATTCCTGATATCGTAAAAATCGAAGATATCAAATCACGATATCTGCTCAGATCCGAGAAGAGTCCGGTTAATCAACGAAGAATAAATCACATAATCGAATATCTGACATACGACGTATTCAAGTACAAGGCGCGCGGACTTTACGAGATACACAAATACATGTTCATTTTGCTGATGACGCTGAAAATCGATCTGCAACGTGGCAGCATCTCACACGAAGAATTTCAGTATCTTATTAAAGGCGGCGCGGCGCTGGACTTGAAAGCTGTCGAACCAAAACCCTGCAGATGGATCACGGATGTAACGTGGCTGAATCTGGTCGCGCTTTCGTCATTACGACAGTTTCAGTATATCGTGTCGCAAGTAACGGCTTCCGAAAAGGCTTGGAAGCACTGGTTCGATAAGGAGGCACCGGAAGAGGAAATTATACCGGATGGTTATAACACGTTGGACACGTTCCGTAAATTGCTATTGATACGGTAATCATTCGAGATGTTTTCGAAAATTTTTTCTTATTGTGAATTTCATTTACTTCCAGTTTATATAACCGATATTTTTTTAGAGCTTGGTGTCTGGACAGAGCGCTATCGCAATCCAGAAAGTACATAGCGTCTTCGTTGGGAGCGAAATACGCCGAACCCGTGATCACGCTTTTGGACGTGATGCATAGCGAGTCGCGGCCAAACACGCCGATGATCTGTTTTTTAAGTATGGGCTCGGACCCCACGCCGAGTATCGAACAACTCGCGAAAAGAATGGAGATCGTTTGTAGAAGCGTATCGATGGGGCAGGGTCAAGAGGTTCACGCTCGTCGGTTGCTTCAGAGCGCGAAAACTGAGGTATAATACGGGAAAATAAATCTCTTGAGCGTGTACGTTGTTTTGTACACAAAATGTATTACTCATTCATGCTGCTCGCACAGGGTTTCTGGGCATTGTGCCAGAATTGTCATTTAGGCTTGGACTATATGACGGAACTGGCGACCTTCCTTCTGGAGATGGAGGCCCCTCATCCGGATTTCCGCGTATGGATCACGACGGAACCGCACAAAGACTTTCCCGTTTCCCTGCTGCAAATGTCTATAAAATATACATTCGAACCCCCGCAAGGCATCTATTTTTATTTCTTTAGATAAAGTTTCTTATATCGAGAACTAAAAGAAACGAGAAAGAGTCAAAACGCGTGATTTCTGCGTTTTAGGAGTACGCGCGGGTTTACTGGCGACATACAGCGCTATGAATCAGGAAATGCTGGATCAATGCGATGCCGCGCAATACATACCGCTAGTATACACCGTGTCTTTCCTGCACACCGTGGTTCAGGAAAGGCGCAAGTTCGGTCCTCTAGGATGGAACATACCGTATGAATTTAATTCTGCGGACTGGCTCGCCTCCTGCATGTTTATAAATAATCATTTGAACGATCTTGACCCAAAGCGGGGAATAAACTGGCAGATCATGCGGTAAACGAGAAGAATTCACAATGTTAATCTTTCTTTTTCGCGTTAATATTACATGTATGCTTGTATTTTTTCACAGTTACATGATAGGCGAAGTGCAATACGGTGGACGTGTCACAGACGATTACGACAAGAGATTGTTGAATACGTTCGCGAAGGTGTGGTTCACGGATGCGCTTTTTACCGAAGGTTTTTCTTTCTACAAAGGTTATCCGCTTCTGGTATTTAAGCTAGTCAGCGAGTATCTAAAAGCGATAGACACCATGAGCACCGTAGATCCACCGCAAGTGTATGGCTTGCATCCGAATGCGGATATTACGTAAGCTATTGTGAAGAAAGAATGTAAATATATCTATGCAAAAATATGCAAAGTAATTGAAAAATTATGCATGTTGCGCGCATTGTAGATACCAGAGCAACACTACACAGACCGTGCTGGACACGATCATATCTGTGCAACCAAAGGAAGCGGGGATTGTTGGCGCAGAGTCTCGAGAAGTGGTTGTTACGCGACAGGCGAAGGAAATGTTGGAAAAGATTCCGCCATTATACGATATGTTCGAAATTAAGGACAGGTTCGCGTCTTACATATTATCTCGCGTTAATAATTAATCTCTCTTGTGTAACTATTTCATATTTTAACTATAAAGCAAATTATATTTTTGTCTATTTATTTTTTACATTCTCATAACGCGATGATGTGACGTTCCTTTGATCGCAGATTACGCGCAATGGGTCATACCGCTCCCATGAATATTTTCTTGAAACAAGAGATCGACAGAATACAAATAGTTATAAAACTGGTACGCGTCATGCTCCAAAATCTTCTACTGGCTATAGAAGGCGTGATTATAATGAGTGAGGTATTATTGTTTTTTTCCTAATTGATACTTTTGAAAACAAAAAAACAATTGTTTTTATGTAAACCAAATATATATATTTTTTTATAAACGTATATTTAAGGAATTGCGAGATACTTTTGACAACATATACGACGCTAGAATACCGAAAGCTTGGAAAGCTCGATCATGGGAATCCGCTACTTTAGGATTCTGGTTTACAGAACTGTTAGAAAGAAATCAGCAATTTTTGACCTGGTTATATACAGGGAGACCAGCAAAGTTTTGGATGACTGGTTTCTTTAATCCTCAAGGTAAATTAATAATATCTTGTGGTAAATTAAACACATAGAATTTTTATGCGACTTTCTTTGTACGAAACTTGGTTGATAATGAATTTACAGGGTTTTTGACGGCAATGAAGCAGGAAGTGACGCGAGCACATAAATGGGCTTTGGATAACGTTATACTTCATAATGAAGTTTTACGAGCCATGACAGAAGAGATAAAAAAACCACCTCCTGTATACAATATTTGTGTAACATACATACAATGCTACTACTGTTAAATAAAAAAATTAATTACATCATATTCACGAAATAGGAAGGTGTTTACGTTTACGGACTGTTTCTGGAGGGTGCTGGCTGGGACAAGAGAAATAATCGTTTGTGTGAATCGGTTCACAAAGTTCTTTACGTGTTGATGCCAGTAATACATATTTTTGTTATACATAATAACGCGCCAGACAAGAGTTTGCAATTATATCAAGTGAGTATAAACAAATATTTATTTTGAGAAATACTACTACTAATAATAATTATTATTATATAAAATTTTCAGTGTCCCGTATATAAAAATCCTCAACGGACTTACAACTTGTTAATAACATCACTTTGGTTACAAACCAATAAAAACCCGGATTATTGGATTTTACGTGGTGTTGCTTTATTATGTGATAATAAATAATAATAAACAAATAAAGAAAGCAAAACATTCGTGAAAACAGTTTGAAATTATTATGGTGGTTAATAATTTCCGTATAAAAACTTTATTACCTGTTGTGAAATGAATTTCTCCGCGCTGGCAACTGAAGATTAAAAATATCAGAAACCAAGCAAAAAAAACTACTATAAATTAACGAAGAGGTTAATCAAGTTTTCACCGGAATACACGAATACATACTATCTGAAAGATCGATAACTTTTACTGTCTGGAAGATCGATAACTTTTTAGCAATAAATCTACATTACCGATGTATGGATGTAGAAAGTGGTGCCCTCTGTGTTACAGTGACCCAATTGCAATGCACAACTTGGCGGGATTTGCGGTGTAAGAGTTGTGCGCGGTACGCCGTAAAATGTATATCGCGTTCGTTGTATTTGTGCCTAAATTAATTACACGGGAGTGCATCAACGAGGGATGTTGCAGCTATTTCATGAAATAATCAAGTAATGTGTTTCTCGTACGTATATAATTGTATATATTACATTTTAGACTCACACTTTGAACTTTACGTGCCGAAGCGATGACGGCCATCTCAGCTTTCGCTTTCATGTTACGTGCTATATGTTCGCTTTCTTTTATCACGCAAAATGTTTAAATTAAGAAACATAAAATTATGTGAAAATAAATGAGATAATCTTTACAAACATTTATTATCGCTTTACATGGGCAAAATAATACTTATGTTACGTAATATATGAATGCAAATAATATTAGGTTGCGTAATAGAAGCACTGTTCAGCAATGATTTTAATACTTAAAATAAATATTATTTTGACCATATTAGTAAGAAATTTATATAAGAGAAATGTTTAGTACATTGTCGATCTTTTCCAGGTTTGCGGTATAAATCTTGCATTATTGTGGATCACGGGAGCATCAACCACGGGATCACCAACTACGGGATCACCAACTACGGGATCACCAACTGCGGGATCACCAACTACGGGATCACCAACTACGAGATCACCAACTACGGGATCACCAACTACAGGATCACTAACTACGAGATCACCATACCCATACACGTACGCAAAGTGAGCGGCAGAAAATGCGAGCGACTTCTACGGTCGGTGAGTCAGCAACTTCAACAAATTTGCAATTTCTGAAATTTGCAATTAATTGCGTTTAAATCGTAATTCTCTTTGTAAAGTGCAATCAATACGACATAAAATTACAATAAAGCGTAATATATTCCGTATTATTTTTCATGTTTCGAGAACATGGCATATAATAATAATAATAATA